>JAGVVM010007392.1:0-14078 GCA_019149425.1 Psidium friedrichsthalianum
TCCGGACTCTTCACAAAGCATAAACGCTTTCTACATGGAATTGCCGAATCAGTTTTATGCGGGGGACCGTGTCGGGCGGAAGCAATTTGAAACCATCTCTTATCTATCTTATCGAGGAGGACAAGTGTAAAGTGACCGGTACAAAGTGTGGATATTATTAGGCGTTTTTGCTATAAATCGCCTGTGCTTAAAGCCAGTCATAAGACTTCAAGCTTACAAATAGTCCGCATGGCGGTTACCCGTTAACCTCATTATCATATTTACCATACGAACACTTATGATAATGATTTTTTTGGTATAAAAATGCTGGGAACCCTAATTAAGATAATTAAAGATAGTAGGATTTTCATCGAGGACTTCCTTGGTATTTTGACTGCTGAAACCGCCTGTTCCACAAAACTTGCATACATCTGTGATAGAATAAGTGCCAAAAAAAAACACACACACACAACACTTGTGTAGGACTTATGAAATACTTGCCAAATGATAAGAGGTTAACAATATACTTGACATCGTCTAATAGTCGTAATTAGGTATTATTTGCCCATGCGTTACCAATATATGCCCATGGTGAAGTTTAAAAGATTGAAAGGTAACCATCGAATTGTGCTTGAAAATCAATATTTACTCTCAATTTAATGCCTTCCTCAGTGGCTTGAAGGACCTTCATGATTTACATACCCTTCGACAAATATGTGATGCTACGGCCTTCAATTAAAATGTTGGCACTATAGCCACTTAAAACGTGAGATTCAAAACCGATTTGAATGCATATAGTACCAAAAATCTGACCTACCCCCACGATATAGTTTTCTAAAGAAACAGATTCAGACGGAACATTGAAATCAAAATTGTGTCTTATAATTGATCTCGGCAGTCCGCCGTGAATGCAGCACAGCGCCAGCTAAACAGTCCAAGTTTTGGAGAAACATACTTCATGTTTGAATCCTCTAAGCTGAAAAGTTGACCAACATCACCATTCGATGGGCTCTGCAGTAGGCAGTTGATGTTCCCGTTCGCTATTTGTTGGAAATGATTTCCGCTCACTGCTCGAGGAAGTCCATTCCTTCTTGGGGAAAGCAAGTTGACTTAGGTGCACAGTATTAGTATTTTTTATGTTTTTTAAAAGGGTGACTTCGATTCTAGAATACCAAATTGACTATATTTACGGGTTTTGGGTGGTTGTTTTCGTGAGACTCCTTCTGGAGAGTTAACCTAATTCAAGTTAAACTAAAAACGCACTTTCAGTTGAACCGAAGACAGGGACAAGAACCATAATGATCAACGTTGCGAGCTAAGGCAAAAGCATTGAAAGCAGTTTGAAGGCTTCAATTCCAGCCTCAAATCCTCTCATTGGCCCAGTACATCGTTGGGGTTCAAAATTCTGATTGACAAGTGGACCAGCTTTCGTGGTTTTGTAGATTGGCTTGAGAGAGTGGAAGGGAATAAAAGGATTTGGGGGCTGATGATCCATTCTCCGACTATATGATTTTGTCCGTATCGTCGCCGCCTACATTGCTTTGACTCAATGAACTCCTTGAAGAAAAAAAATTGTCTTCACTGCCGTGGTGAGTCTTATCAAAGATTTCGTCTGTTTCACGAAAAAATAACTTTTCAAGCACAAATCTTTTCTGTATTTTTTCGCGTTTGGGAGCAAAACTAAATCTAATCTCGAAAACAGCGTTCCCTCTTATAAAAAAAAACTTCTTTCAAAAAAGCTAGAAAAAAATTTTTTCTCAAAATTAAAGATATGGTCTCTCATCTTTTCTTCCTCCTTCGTGTCACATTATATTGTCTTTATAATTATATACATTTTTTTCATTATTAATTATATTTTTTAAAACAAAAATATTATTTATTTTTATTTTTTCTATTTTTATTTTTTAAATCTTTTTATTTTCTTCTTTATTTTCTTTATTCTCACATCATTCACCTCCCTCCTTGCTTCTTTTTCCAGCCATACTGCTGGCTCCTGTCACGTGTGCTTTCTTTCCTTCACTGATTCTGACCTCAGCATGACGCGAGCCTGGCAGAGCACGTTGCAGCGCAGTCGAGGAGGCCAAGCTCACCGAGGATCTGATTCTAGTCTGTGCTATGACCTCTCTCTATGCGAGGCAGGCGTGAGCTTAACCATCGCCCAGGTGCGTGGCAAGTGGAAGCCTGCGGCACTGCCACCCTAGGCGACGAGGCGATCCTCATCTTCGCGGCGTTGAGCAGGCCAACATCGAGCGCCGTTGCCGCTAATCTGGCGCGGCCTCTATGAGCAGGCTCGCCTTGCTAGATCCGGAAACCCAATGCTGGCTTCTCCTCTGTAGCCAGTGAGGCTCGGCCTGACTGCGCGGGCCTCCATGTCAAGGTCGGCCACGGCAAGCCGTAGCCGGTGTGTTCGATGGGGTCGGTTGCCGTGCTGTGTATGGCTGGCAATCAGTTTAGAAAAATATTATCAGAATTGAAAAAAAAGAAAAAAATAAAGAAAGTAATTAAAAAATAAATATTTGAAAATAAGAAATATTTATTAGAAAAAATAAATAATAGTAATAAAATTGAATTAGTTAATAAAATTTGGCACTTAGCTACTTAAAAGAAGTTCGAAACCGATATGAATGCATATAAAATTAAAAATCTGAGCCAACCCCACGAGATATTTTCTAGGGAAGATGACGGATTCAACTGAAAATGAAATCAAATTTGTTCTTAATTTATCTCACCGTCCGCCGGTGTTATGCACACAGCCCGTCTAAGCAGCCAATTTGGAGAAACATTTTGAAATCCCCTAGCTGGAAAAGTTGACCAACATCACTATGCGATGGCTCCATGCAGGAGGAAGTTGATGTTTCCTGAATCGCTCATGTAATTTCTTAGGGAAGCAAGTAGGACCTAGGGCACGTTTATCCAAGACAAGACTCATTCTAGCAAATTGATTAATTTAAGGTTTTGAGTGGTTGTTTCGGGGAGACCCATGTCTAAAGTGCTAGGGCCTGCATGTTAACGATTTTGATTCTTTAATTTTGTTATCTAGAACAAGAAAAGATGAGAATCATGTTTGGTAACGTAAATGATTTTGATTTTGATTCTGTTTTCAGAAAGTTTTGAATCAAAAATAAGAACTAAAAAACAATTGGTTTTAGAAAAAAATCACTTTTGAGAATCAAAAAAATAGAATGAAGTATTACGTCTATCACTTTTCTTGATTTAAAATAGAATGAGATCCTATTTTCTAGAAAAATATATAAGATGATGATGATAATAATAATAATTCAAAAAATTGAAAAAAATCTAAAAAATTAGAAAAAATTCAAAATATCCCTAAGAGCATAACAAGTTTAGATTATGCTAGTTTGACCTCATTTTCATAAATTTGGCCTTAGGTTCTCTAGATTTCATAAATTTTATTCTTTTTTGGGAAAATCATAAACATCTTTAAAATTAAACACAAGCCACGTTTTTCTAAGCCTTAGGGATTAGGGTTTTATGATGTGATTTATCCATGCCATGATTCTTTAATTGCATACTTGATTTCATTTGGTTGTGGTTTACATAGGTATAGGTCTTTATACTTAATCTAGTTTTAGAAAATTTGAAAAAAGACAAAAAAAAAAAAAAAACTGCGTGAGCACTTGCCATTGGCTTACCTCATAGGTTTGAAAATGAATTGAAATTTGTATGAACACATTTACAATACACTCAGTTTCGATATCGAAGAGGTGTCGATGGAAATACCGATGTAACCAAGTCCCCAAATCCTAGATTTCTCTTGTTACGTAGAATAAAACAGTTTTCTTCCTACCACTTGATAAGGTTTTCGGCCTATCTTTTTCAAAGACTGGTGACAACTTCATTTGCATATACACACATACACATGCCACCGATTATATTAAGATCGAATCTGATATTTCTCCGTTGCAATTTCGCATAGGTTTGGAGGGCGAGCTAATTTAAAATCACGCATTAACTCAACATGGTCTCTCTTTTTTAAGCTTAAAATGACTCGTCAAAACACAGTAATTAAACGAAATAGAATGAAAAAATGTTACATACAATATGTGATATGTCATATAAGAGAATCGATATGAATTAATCTTTAATTAATTCGAAATGTAAGATGAAATTTTACCATGTAACTGCGTAATTATTGGACTTAAATGAAAATTTTGGAAAGAGAAATTATTCCCAAAAACAAAAATTTTATGCAATTATCATATGAGTTTCTATTTCAAGAACAGAAATTTTGTGCAATTACTAAACACGTTTTGATTATCTAAAACTCATTTGGAGAATAGAATTAGAAAAAATTAATTTAAATCGGAATCATTTTTTCAAATCAGAACCGGTGTCGTATAGGCGCTTGACCTATTTCCAAGTTAAACTAGAACGGCAGTTGCAGTTGATCTGGAGACAAGACAAACCGTAATGATCGACGGGGGCGACTAAACCAAAGCAGTTGAACCAAGTTGGTGCTTGAGGATTGACTTCGAGGGCGAAAGGGAAGAGAATGATTTGGCGGTGATGAGATCCCCGAGGATATGATTAGTGTCCGTATCGTCGCCGCATACATTGCTTTGAATCAATGAACTCTTGAAAAAAAGAAAAATGATTTGATCACTGCCGGTGGTGAGTTCACATCTACGATTTGGTCTGTCTCGCAAAAAATAACTTTCTAAAAAATATTTTCTAAATTTTTCGATATTTAGGAGCAAAAAATAATCTAATCCCAAAATCATTTTCCCTTTATGAAAAAAACTCTTTTAAAAGTGTGAAAAATATTTTTCTCAAAAGGAAAATATTTTCCTTATCTTTTCTTCCTCCTTTCGTTCACATTTATTTTCTTTATAATTATTATTTTTATTATTTAATTATTTTTTAAAAAATTCTAAATTTTTATTATTTATATTTTATTTTTAATCTTTTTATTTTCTTCTTTATTTTCTTTTTATTTTTTCTTTTCTCCATCTTCCTCCTCCCTTCTTCTTCCACCTACTGCTGCTCCTTCCACCGCTTGCCTCCTTCACTGATGGCTGACCTCGGCAACGCTAGCATCGACATTGCCAGCCTCGAGGGAGGCCAAGCTCGCCAGATTTGATTCGGTCGAGCTTCACCTCGAGCGAGCGAGGCAAGCGAGCCTTGACCTCACTCGAGGCTAGCGAGGGAAGCCTCGGCATCACCCTAGGCCTGTGAGGCGAGCCTCAACTTTGCCAACATTGAGGAAGGCCTCGCCTTGCCGAATATGGCTTGGCCTCGAGCGAGCGACACTCGCCTTGCTAGATCCGACAATGCTTGCTCTCGCGCGAGGCCAGTGAGGCTCGGCCTGAGCTCACAGGTCTCCATCGAGGTCGGGCCAAGGCCAAGCCTAGCCTGTGGCCGATGGTCGGCCGCTGTCGTGGCCGGCGATCAGTTGAGAAAAAATGACAGAAGGAAAAAAAAGAAAAAAAATAAAGAAAGTAATTAAAAAATAAAATATTTGAAAATAATAAATATTTTATTAGAAAAAATAAATAATAATAATAATAAAATTGAATTAGTTAATAAAATTTTTTAGGAAAATCAATTCCTTGACAAATGACGGAAATTGTTTTCCAATTTATTTTTAAGTATTAGCCAAGCACCGAAAAATATCGTTATCTTCTTGGAAAATAACTTTTCGAAAACATCGCATTTTCAATGAAACAAACGGAGCCTAAAAGCTTGTAAGATTACAAGTATTGGACGCTTAGGGCACGCATGATAGCATTTATGTTCTTCTATTTTCTATTTTTTATTACAGGAAACAGGCTTGGAATAGAAATTCGTTTGGTAACACAAGTTTATTTTCTTTTTGACTCAGAAATAGATTTGGAAGAGAAATCAGAAGTAGAAAAACTTTACTTTTTTGTTTCTATAACAAAAAAAGAAATAAGTTTTAGCCATCCAAAAAAAAAACTCATAGTTGGCAAACACCAGGTGCCCGTGAGGCGTGGGCCGGGTCAATCCAACCCTGTCGAGATAATTTTTTATATATAAAAATTTTTGGAAATAAAAAAATTAATAAAATGATATTAAAAATTCCCAAAAAATTAGAAAATTCATAAAAAAAATGCTAAAAAAATGGAAAAATCCCAAAATTTTCCAAAAATTAAAAAAAATCTTCAAAATTAGGAAATGATTCAATCACCTGGCCAATCCTATTTTTTATTATTTGTCTCTCTCTTCCAAAATGACGATTTTGTCCTTTTATTGGCAAATCGTCTCAAAATTTTTTTAAAAAAAATCAAAAAGTATATTTAAAAAAAAGGAAAATGATCAAACTTGACTGGCCAAACTCATATTTCATGATTTTGGCTCTTGATATTTCTCAAAATGATGATTTTGCCCCTCATGAGCAAATCGTTTAAAAAAATTTGATTGTACGATTTCCAACTCGAATTTGTTGTTATTATAGTCCGTTTCTTTCATTTACTTGTATTACTATTTAAGCATAACATAACGTTTTAGAACTAGAAATTTTGTTTTGTATTGTTATCAAATGAATTTCTGCTCCAAAAAATAGAAATTTTATGTTGTTATCAAAGAAATTTCTGTTCTATGAATTGAAATTTTGTGTTGTTATTAAACACGTATCTTGGTTCAAAAACTCATCTAGAAAATAGAAATAGAAAAATTTATTTCTAGCCTGAAATAAGGCCAAAGAAGAGAATTGATGTCGTGCACACCCTTAAACTAGCATAACGCATTTTAGAATCGTGTGACTATAATGAACAGTATCGTGTTGCCAAAAAGCTTGTAAAGGGACTAAAGGATTGGATCTCGCGCATATTTCGTGCTTAGGGGAGGAAATCCACAGTTACACTTGATTCAACCCACTCTCATGCAAGCGAAATTCAAATTCATGGACAAGTTTCACTTGAAGGAGGGTGTAATAAAAAAGAGGGTGATGGTGTAATGAAAAGAAGATGGGGCGAGAAGTACATCTTCAGTTTTCTTTTTTTTGGTAATTTTTTTTAACTTCTCAAATTGAGGTGAAAATAACTTCGAAAGTAAAATTTTCTTTCAGAAGCAAAAACTTTTATCAAATGGATTTCTGCTCTAGAAGCACTTTTGAAGTAGAAATTCACTTTTAAAAGTGTTATCATGAGCACCCTAAAAGGGTTGTTGCAGTTGAACAGAAGCCGGCAAATCATAATGATTAACGTGGGCGACTAAAACAAAGCAGTTGAACCAAGTTGAATCTTCAATTCCTATACCTCAAATCCTCTCATTGGCGAGTCAGCGTGGCGCCAAGAATTCTTATGACCAGGTTGACCAGGTTTCTTGGTTTTTTTTTTACGTTTAGGGCAAAGTAAAGTTTGAGTGCTTCTGCTGCGGCGGATTTTATCCACACCAGAGTGGATCCACGTCTTGCTTTTTAGTGGGGTCTTAGGACAAAAATGACTAGGACAAAAGCTTAGGCCAAATTTGTTTTTGTCTCGAAGTAAAGAAAATTCCACCTTATGCCCACTTTCTGTAACCAAAAATAGATCGAACTCCATTATTTGGCACTATTATAGCGGTCATGGCCACAAGCCTAGATCTCAAGTTCGAGCGAGAAAAAAGTAAAAACATTCATAATAGCGTCAATCGTACCACGTAAGATGATTGGTATTGGCCAGACCAACAAGTCAGCGATTTTCAATCAAAATAAACCAAAATAATTAGATTAACAAACCGTCAAAATTTTAGGACTAAATTGACAAAATTACAAAAATTTGGAACTGAATTGCTCAGTATACAATAAATTGAAGATTTTTTGGATAACTTTTCTTGTGTTCTATCGTAGCTCTAACGTGGGCAAACACCCATTTGGGATGCAATTTTCTCTCTCTCTCTCTCATATATTTTCATTTCTAATTTTAATGTTGCCCAACATGGCTACATAACACAAATTTAAAACAAATCATAACATGACACAAGTACTCCAACGCCTCAATCAAAAATCCGACGATATACGTCAACAAAAATCTGGACAAAAAACAGAGTGATCATGATAAGATGAACCCCAAAGAAGTAGCGAGGCTGAAGATCTCATACTATATGAATTCCTGTTAGTTCGCTCACATTTTCTTATTAATCTTCTCTAATCTTTCCCGGATGATAGGACCACCTTTTTGGACCGCCCGAATGAAAGCATGTTCAACCCGCACCCTCCCTCTATAAATACCCCCAATCTCCCCATTCCTCAAAACTCTTAAAAAAGCCTCTCCTCTTCTCTTCTCCTCTCTCTCACCTCCGTTGAAGAAGAAGAAGAAGAAGAACTTGCTGGGGCTTTGATTCTCACCCACATTCTCCAACCTTCCCCCCCAGCTCTCCTTCTTCTTCTTCAATTCATCTCCTCTTCTCTGACGCCATCAATGGCGCGACTCACCTTATTGGTTGCTCTGTTATCTTTCGTACTCTCTCCTCTGTTCGTACCAGGTCATTGCCAACTTGGAGCAAAATCTGATCTCCCGCTTTGTGTTTGCTCTTCGTTTTTTTCTTCAGCTGATCGAGATTGTGTTTTCCCCCCTGCAGGAGTGTACTCCACAACCTTCACGCTTGTCAACAAGTGCGACTACACGGTGTGGCCGGGCATCCTCACCAACGCCGGCGAGCAACCCTTCTCCTCCACCGGCTTCGCCCTCGACAGCGGCGCCTCCAAGTCCCTCGACGCCCCTGCCGCCTGGGGAGGCCGCTTCTGGGGCCGCACCCACTGCTCCCAGGACTCCACCGGGAAGTTCTCCTGCCTCACCGGCGACTGCGGCTCCGGCGAGGTCGAGTGCTCCGGCAACGGCGCCGTCCCGCCCGCCACCCTCGCGGAGTTCAAGCTCGACGGCGATGGCGGCATGGACTTCTTCGACGTCAGCCTCGTCGACGGGTACAACCTCCCGCTGCGGGTGGCGCCGCAGGGGGGGTCGGGCCAGAACTGCACCACCACGGGGTGCGTCGCCGACCTGAACGGGGCCTGCCCGTCGGAGCTGAAGGTGACGAGCGGCGACGGGTCGGAGGGCGTGGCGTGCAAGAGCGCGTGCGAGGCGTTCCAGCAGCCGGAGTACTGCTGCAGCGGGGCCTACAGCACGCCGGCGACGTGCAAGCCGTCCTCGTACTCGGAGCTGTTCAAGAGCGCCTGCCCACTTGCCTACAGCTACGCGTACGACGACAGCACCAGCACTTTCACATGCGCCGACGCGGACTACGTCATCACATTCTGCCCCTCTCCCAACACCAGGTGAGTTGTTCAGCTTTTTGCCGGTCGAACGTTCGGGGGGCACTATTGTCATTATGGAATTGTCTGTGAACGTTGGAGGGAAATGCCACGGTCCCCCATGTGACATGACCTAACTTTTGCGTGGCCCCTAGATGCAAATAATTCCAACATTAACTTATTATTATAACTCGAAGATTTCTCACCTAAATTTGACCTATTTCAGCCTAGAGAGAGAGGTGCAATTTTCTACTACGTAATTTTCTCGCCAGCTTCGGTCCAAACAAACCGAAATCGTCAGTTGAAGATTTCAACTTTACGAAGGTCCAACCTCTGAAAATTTCGCTGACAATTGAATAAAAAGAAGTCCTTTTCCTGGTAAGCCCCGGGTTGGTGCGCGCAGCATTCAACGCCCCCACCACCATTCCAACAAAAACAAGCAACCTCACCATCTACCCCAGTTTCATATATGAATAAGTTATTTCGCTTTTAATGGTTTTTCCAAGCAACCGGTTGGTAATTTATTCATTAATGAGTTCAAGTTCCCACTCGCCGACGCAGGTTGGCTGGCTAATGTGGGTGTAATTGCATTGAATGCACGAATGCACGACGGCGTTTCCCAGACGGAACTATGTTTTGGATTTCGCCGTTCCGTAGTTCTAGAGATCGGGGTCCATTCCATTTGTGTGTCTCTTTTCGATGACGCTCGCACATAGCCCAAAGCCGACCGTTCTCTCCTGCTCCCCTCCTCAACGGTCGTTGACGGCGCCGAATGTGCGTGCTGTCCAGTCTGTCTCTATTAAATTGCGAGCCCCATCTTCTTTTTGCTTTTTACTTTTTGACTATTTTACTGACTGGTAACGTTTCTTCTTGGGAAAACGTGCAGCCAGAAATCGTCGTCATCTTCCCCCTCCTCGGCGGGCCAGGCTCCGCCGGCCGCGACTACAGACTCGAACTCTTCCAACAACAGCACGATGGTTTACGAGGGCGTGCAGGAAACGAGCGGCGCATCGGCCAGCCACACGGTGGCAGGGTTAGTCAGCGTCGGGGTGGCAGTTTGGCGGCTGTGGCAGCTCTCCTAAAACTCATCGCCCTGCTTGCGGCTCACCCACTATTACTACGATTGGAACTTTAGGATTACTACTATTTAGGCCCATTTAGCCTCGGCCTATACATTCACATGCACACACCCATCATCTACACTTTTTTTCACGTGGGGCCCAAGTCTGGTGGGTCTCGGATTCCGGATCAAGAACGACCGTGGGACCCACAGTTTATGATCTGATCGATCCGGCACCAAATTGAAGACAAGATCACCGGCCAGTGGCCCCCACGGAGATGGCCACCGTGTGATGTGGAGCTGAGTCGCCCATGACAAAAGAGATGGAGTTGGGTCATCGCATCATGCGGAGACGATGTTGCTGTCAACTGTCATTAGGAGAGGCTACATTAGAATAGTTAGGTACGAGTGGCTGTTTCTACACGATTCTTTGTATTCTTTAGGTGGGAAAAATTTGTCATTGAAACTTCGTCCTGGGAGGGGGAATTCTTTGTAGAACATAGCCATTTCGAAAATTGTCATCATTTGGTGCCACTATTTATGGAGATGCTGTCTGAATAATATTTCCATTTGCTTGGAGGATACCAACTTTTGATTTTGTCTTATGGGCGAAATTTTCCGATCAATTTGCGGCCCAACTTTGTTTATCAATTACATAGTGTCTCAACACACATGGGTACTTACTTGTACAATGTTTTTCAATCAAAACTTGAGGTCTAATTTATTTGCAACTCGACGGTGTTGGTATCTAGAGTGGTGCCTCACCTCCAGGTGAATTATTGAATGGCCTAGGAGTCACGAAACAGGATAGTACTTGCTAGGCATATTTGCTTGTACGTAGATGTATTCCGCGATGGGTGATGATGCAGTCAAGGCTATGGACAGAGAAATTCTAGGACTTAGTTTATCAGAAACAATATAACGGCCTAGTTCGACAAAGGCGAGGAGTGTTCGTGGAGGCAAGAGGGTTCAAACAGAGAACGGCTCCCGCTTCTAAGATGGTGAAGTGGGACAAATAGAATCACACATTGAACATTCCCGCAATATGCATGTGAAACTAGAATTAACTCATAAAAGGAACCTTTTAACGTAATTGTTACGTTTAGCATCAGTATGGGACAAAATCAATGTTAAGCGTGCTCATATGTGAGCATTACAAGGATTGGTGAGAGGTAAAAGAGGGAGGGGAGTGGTGGGGAGCGTTGGTGTTGACATGAATCGTGGTTTGCAATTGCATGCACATGGCTTTGCATGTTCACCCCCCCTCCCTCCGTCCCACGTTTTTGCAATGCGGGGGCGAGTGTTCGCGTCGTGTCCACTTCTCGATCCATCGCACGATAGGAACGCACATGGCTTTGATTAGGACGACCACGAGATGAATGTGCTTCTCTTTTCCTTTGCGTCTCTCTCTCTCTCTCTGTCTCTCTCTCTCTCTCTCTCTGGTAATAATATTACAAAGGACCCATGTTTTTACTGACAAGCGTTCCCACTAAGAAACCTCGTTTCGTTTCTCTCTTTGGTTTTTTGCGCCTTGGAAGCAAGTCAATCAATGCAAAGTACCTCGTAGCTTTATCTTGCTTTGAATAGGTTCACTCTATCACAAGATTTATGTACGTATTTCCTTATAAACAATTATCCAAAAAATCTTAAACCCATTGCACTTTTACCAATTCAATTCTCGACTTTTGATTTTGCCAATTGAGTCCTCAACATTTTCACTTTATTTTCAAATCGAGCCCTATTTGTTAGATCTGAGTGAATGTATAGGCCTAATAGAGTTGATACACGAACCAGAAATTGAATGCAGGTGAGTTATCCAAGCCCAACGAATTCACGTTGTGTCACTAAGATAATTTGACCCATCCACCGGTATTCAAAGTCCTTGAACAATTACCTCCTAGAATAGAACGGATTACTTTTCCTATGAAGCGCTACTACTCCAATAGGAAATTTTCGAACTTAACTTTACAGAATAATCGCACAAAATGATGACCATTAAGAAGAATGACAAAATGACAAAAGTGCCGAATGTGAAAGAATTGAACTGATTCAAGGCGGTCAATGTTTGTGTTTATAGGTAGTGAAGCGATTAAGAATGAAGAGTCGTGAAGCCGAGTAGATATCTTCCAAACGAACACGTTTGTTCAAAACATGTCTATTCAATGAAGGGTTAAGAATGAAGAGTCACGAACCTAAATAGATATCTTTCAAATGAACATGTTTGTTCAAAACATATCTGTCCGATCAGGATGAAAAAAATAAAACCGATGGGCCCCAAAAGAATAGGAACTGGTGAACTCCATCCCTCACTTCTCATTCACCTTCCTGTGGGTTTTGGATACCAAAGTCCCAACAAAATATACATACAAGAAAGGGTATAAATGTAAATACGCACAATAAAAAGGAAAATCCTAATCCTAATCCTAATATATACAATATATCTAACACACTGACCCTTTTCTTGAAGTATCTCGTGGGAGGCAAGTTGATGGTCAGGTCAAGAAAAGGTTGCTTTTATCACGCTTCTGTAATTAAAAACATGGGAAGTTGAATAATCTCGTTTGATTTGCGTTGATGGATGAGGTTTTTAGACTAATTAGGTTCAGTGAATATGACATCTCAACATATTCACTGCTTTTTCTTCTTGAGTAAGATCCTTCTGCACGTATATCGACCGCTTTAAAGGGGCAGAAGAAAAAAAATCCACGTTTAGCATTTTTATATCTACAAAATTATCACGGGAATACTGTTCATCAGTTGACCTAACATGAAAGTTCTATGACACCCCAAAAGGAAAAAAGAAGGAAATAGTCCCGTTGAGTAATTTACTGAGAAGTAATTAGTTTGTGCATTCATTTTGCTAATGTCCTTCCGAGTCAAGTGACTATAAATGTCTGCGAAGAAATAGCTCTACGGACTAATGGATTGGATCAAATTGCAAAATGAAAAGATTTACACGGGCCTTTGAAAATTTCTTTGGATTTCGGAGAGTAAAAAAAAAAACCGCCATCTTATTTAAAGTCTTATAATCATGACATGAAATGAGTGCCGGAGAGACAAGAACCGTCGTGTCTAATCATTGAGGGTTTGCCTGAATAAGGCCGGCCCAACCATTGCTCCGTCAACCCAGCTGACATCAATGTTTTCGACATAAGGCCTGGATCGTAGCCGCAGCCTCCCCCACAACCCTGACGATCTTCACCAGTCATGTCTTTGATCGGGCGGATTACTAGTGGTTATGGACATCGCACCACATGTAGACTTATATCTAAACAATAATGCGGGTAATATTTATATGTATAACCCACCAATGAAAAAGACCGGATCAGGGATGAAAGGAAAAGCATGATCCTTTGAGTTAAATTTTCGTCGTTTTTCTTTCATAATTTTTTCCTTCGTCCGTGATCAGAAAATGTTTCCTCCAATCAGTCTTCTAATTGCTGGCTTACGATTACGGATATTACCTACATTATGCCATACATTTCTCCTTCAACCAATTTTTCTGATCGATAGGGTTACTAACATGAATATTCTCATATATTTTTGGGCCATGATTTCCACTGTGCTCAATCGATGAAACTTCTTCCAACCTGACTTTTGATTGGTAGATTACAAATATGAGATGGATTTTGCTACCCTAACAGTCTTGGTGAATGTGAGAATAACAGTATTTGTGAACCATAAATTCTTAAAAAGGGTAGACTCCACAATAATTTTAATTAATCGCTTTTTTTTGTGGCTCAAAATAGACTGTTAGTATAACAATCACCCAAAGACTATTATATAGTCAATTCTCAATATGGACAACAACCAAACGAGAGGAAAGGT
>JAGVVM010007393.1:0-14517 GCA_019149425.1 Psidium friedrichsthalianum
CCGGTGTTGTGTTTTGTTGTTTTCTCCCTCCCTCCTTTTCCTCTCTTACTTTCATCTTCTCTTCCTCTCTCTTTCCCTTCCTTTCACTCACTGCCCACTCTCCCCTCCTCCAGAAATCAACGTATAGGAGAGACTCCCCTTTCCGTCCGGAGTACACGACGTACACGGACCAAAATGAAAAACCTGACTTTCAAAAGAATGAAATCTGATGAGTTAAGGCCACTCAAATGTCGTTGCGGCACATACAGTCATTCAAGTATTCACCTTCTTCAGTGAAAGTGTGGATTTTATGAAATACATGTCCATTAGCATTTGGTTGGTTATGCCGCATAATTTGCTTCAAGTGAATAAAGCAGTTATTATGATGCAGAGTCAGCCTTGTGTCTCGCCTTGACCATTCACCCAGAAGACCCAGGTAAGTTTTCTGAACCCATTTTTGTATTTGTGTTTACACTAACATGGCTCGTGTAGCACACCTCTCGATGTGGTCACCGCCCTGTGAGATTAGCGGCAAATCTCCCTTTCGGTCGTCCAGACCAGCTCTAGCGATTCGAACTCTTCCGGATCATCAAGACCTGCTCATATGATCTCGGTTCCTTTCAGATCATCAAAGACCAGCTCTAATGATCTTGAGAGAAATCTACCTCCCAATACCCAGAAACCCAGTAAGTTTTCTGAACCATTTTTTGAATATCTTGTGTTTACACTGACATGGCTCAGGTGTAGCACACCCTTCCGATGTGGTCACCGCCCTGTGGGGTTAGCGGTACCCATCTTTATATCCTGATACGGTCACTGCCCTGTGGGGTTGGCTGGTACCTATCTACCCCTGAGTGATTTCACCGAGAGGTTTTGGTGGACACATCCCTTATCAGAATCATAATCGACATGCTCTTATGGTTTTGATATCTTTCGAATCACAATCGACATGCTCTTGTGACTCGGAGGAAAACTTTTATATTGATCTTGCGCTTTCTCGGCGTCAGAGGGAAACTTCTCGGCAACAGATAGGCACCAGTACCTTAAGTTCATGCATCTACAAGAAACTTGGAGCTTAAGGGAATCATCAGTATTATGAGTATATTTAGTAAAACAGGTATCTCTATATGCGACCCCATGTGCATATTTCTTTAATCAATTCATGGACAAGAGGAGTCTTGACACATGTTATTCCTGGGCTTGATATCAGCATCACATTCCCTTGCATAAAAAATGGGATTAAAACTCCTGTAAAAAAAAAAAAAATCATTCATCATTTGCATTGTCAAAATTTAGGTCAATTTGGTCTTGGAGCAAAACCTCTGCGAGCTTCCACTCAAAGAGGGGCAGCTGTTGACACCTAAATTTGGACTTTTTTCAGTACAAAATGCATATTTAAATGTTTTGTCGGTCATGCATTTTATTATAACTAACGACGGAGGATTTGAGCTTAAATTGACAGACGATTGGACTGAGCGTGAGGGAGGTATGCCGAAAGCCTTATGAAGATTTGGACTTAAAAGAAATTTTCCACAGGGACTGAATTGCAAATACATAAAACTTCAGGGACTGAATTGTAAATACATAAAATTTTAGGGATTATTTTGCAAAAAAGAGTTAGTGGAGAAATTAGAAAGAAGATGGAGAAGGGAAGATATAGAAGGGAAGATGGAGAAATATAGAAGGGAGATGGAGAATGGAAGATGGTGGATTTAGAAGGGAAGATGAAGAATTAGAATGGAAGATGAAAATAAGAATGGAAGATGAAGATGAAGAAAAGGGAGATGGAAGAGTTGTCTATAAAAGAGGAGGAGAAGAGATTTTGAAAAAGGGGGGAGAAAAAAAAATTTGGAGAGATTTCAAGAGAAAAAATTTTGAGAGAGAAAAATTCGCCGCCGTGGAACAAGCCTTGGCGACGCGACGGATTCCATCTCCAACGAGTTCTAGGCGCATCAGCATGTGCAATTATCTGGTAACTCAATTTTGCGTATTTAGATGACGAAATCTCGAAAACAAATATACTGAAACATTCGGAGATGACTTCGAGACCTTCGATTTGATATATTATGGCGCGAAAATGGACGTCGTTTGCTATGTCAAAAGGGTCCCGAAATTGAGAGCAGAAATCTGAAATATGGTGATCAGAACCTGAGATGAAATTTTTCTGATCTGACCTTTCACGCTAAATGATTTTCCATGGGTTATTCTAGACTTCGTTTCATAAAGACCTCTTCATGACATTTGTTCATAAGATCTTAATGCATAACATATAAAAAATACAAAAATATTCATGCACGTTCGTATTTTTAATGCATTTAATGAAATCATGCAATTCTGTTGGCGTCCTTGAGTCTGAGTGTTTTTCTGTGCGTGGTCATATTGATTCGTAGTTATCTCATGTTTAAGTCTTCTTTTGAAACTTCACAAAAAATGAAAGTTGTTCATGGGGTTTTTTTAGTAGACTGGAAAGTTTGGTGCATTATTTTGAGTTTGAGTGTCCATTTGAGTTTAATCCTGAAGTATGTCTGTTCTGTGAAATTCGTTTGTTTGCTGCTGAGCTCTCATGAAAGACCATTTTCTTACACGAAAATGAGTGTCTCTTCAATAAGAGAATGTAAAACATGAAAGTTGTCAACGACACATTTTCCCATCCACATAAAAATCTCAGAATTTTTGCATACATTTCATTATTTCTTTTGTATTTTATGGATTACTGCTTTCTCCCTAAGAATGTTCATGGACAGTATGGTTTAATTCGTATTTTTGTGTTAATACATTGGAAAATGTAAAAAATGGTCTCAATGAAGTTTAATCAGCAACGTGTTAAAACTTTCTTTTGAGCGTTTGAATTGTCTTAACTCATTGGTGATTGTGCATGTCGATTAGATAGTTCATTATTTTCATTTGGCTTTGGCCCGATGCTTTGAAGACTGGAGGATGACCGATGTCCATTCCGGTCCGTTTTGTTGTACTCCCGACCCACGAAGTTTGGCGACGGGTGTTTGACCGATGTCCATTCGGTCCATTTTTGTTGTATTCCCGATCATGTCTCGGGTTTTATTTAATTGGTCTGTAATTATTCGCCCGACGAGTTGCGGGTTTTATTTTCACCGTCCTTAGGGTAGTTTTACTTTACCTGCCCTCTCTTCACATCTTTGTTTGCTTGGGTGATTTTTTTTTATATAATACATCGAAAATCTAAAAAAATTCATAAAAAGAAAACCCAAAAAAGAATTGCCATTTGAACCTCAGTGAAAATTCATCAAATTGCCAAATTGAACATTTTCATGAAATTGTACCGAAAGGGCGTTAATTGAAAAATTAGCGTAATCAAGTCCCCGAACTCATTAATCTCTGGTTCGTAGGAATAAAGTATTTCTCCCGATGCTTTATTAGGTGTCTAATCAACCTACCCAAAATGATTATGGCGACTCCAAAGTAAATCCTTCTTTTGATGAAATTGAACCTAAGTCACGATTTGGTAGAACCCGGGAGAGTTCGAGCTATGCTAGTTAATTCAATTTAATTAACATGGTAATCCATTAACTTTAAAAATTGAGAACGATTTTTTAGGTCGCGACACTGCAAAGAAGAAGATCAGCAGGCTAAGGCCGATGATGCCAACCATGACGCAGACAGTAGTGAATGTGAACTTGCTGTGGCATGAGAGCCGGCCAAGCTTGATCTGGACGACATCGATCATGGCCAGAGCAGCAGCAAGCACCCGAGCATGGTCCCATAGATTGACAAATAGAACCCGACGAGGCTCTTCCACTTGCGGTAAGCCTTCACGTCCTCCGAGGTTCCATTCTTTGTTCTTTGTTTAGGGCATCCTGCTTCTCGGATGTGTAGAGGAAGATCTTGACGGTCTTGGCGAGGACGCCGGAAAAGATGAAGCAGCTGAAGGAGGCGATCTCAAAGGCCACGAGCCGCTTCCGTAAAGCGGTGTCGGACTCGCACTGGGGCATCGTTGAGGCTTCTGAACTTGGCCCGGCTGGGCGAAAGAGAGGCCGATGAAGACTGCGATGGTGAAGAGGGAGTTGAGGCTCACGACGTCGTCAAGCACCTTCTGGAAGTACTTCTTCTCGTCCACTAACTCTTCTTCTTGGATGGTTTCCTGTTCTTGCCAGGGCAAGCAAGAGAAGAAGGAACAATTGCAGAGAATGAGCTCGCGGAAGAGAGAGAGAGAGAGAGAGAGAGAGTTTTTACCTTTCATTTCCAGCCATGAGTAAGAACTATCTTGGAGGTTGGAGAGGAATTTTCCGATGGTTTGTTCTCGGAGATAAGGTATCGATGATGATTGAGAAATGTGACTTAGTTGTTGACTTTCGTGAAGCAATTTCTTTTCTTTTCGTTTTTTTCATCCGATAAAGGTGCCCAAATTTTGGCAAATTATGGAACACTCAATATTCAGATTAAGGCCATGGATTTTGCTTACGGATCACTATCCTCCTACCAAGCAAGTAGCAGTGTTGCAAACACGAGAAGCATTTACTGTCTCACAAGGCAAAATTACTTACATCCTATCAAGGAAAATTACTAGTATTAAGAAAAAAAATTACCATCTCATTCGATTTGATAACAGTTAAAACTTTTACTCCATTATCACTTAAAAACCAATAAAGGGATTTATTTTCACGAAATGTTGTGACGAATAGCCTTAAAAATTCTCGATTTTTCTCAAATGGCTGGAAAGTTTCCAACTGAAGGGTTCTAGTACTTAATTTAGTAATTATCCAAGGAGACGCCAGTTTGCTTCCATGGCGCAATCACATGGTCGCACGCGGGACTTCATGGCGGCAAGGGGTGGGGGTAGAGAGAAGCTTGAGTGCCATGGCCATGGGGGACTAAACAAAAAATAGCAACGCCTTGAAGCCCTAAAATTGTTAAGAAAGTGCAATTGAGTCCTAAAACTTGCAAAAAATGCAATCAAGTCATAATACTTATCAAATTAGTGCAATCAAATTTTTTTGTTAACTCCCGTCCAATTTGGCTAATAAAATGATAATGTGGATTTTTAAATATTTTCTCTCTCCTATATGGCAATGTTATAACTAAAATGACGTCGTTTTAGTCTAAATTTGATTTTAATATAATTTTTACTTAAATTAATATAAAAAAGCTTTTTTTTTTTTGAAAAAGACTGAAGAAAGAAGAAGCAAAGCCAGCGGCTAGGGTTCCCTCACCACCGCTGCCCACCACCATCGATAAGGGCTGACATTGGTGGGGAAGTCGTCAGTGGGGGTCATTGGGCCCCTATTGGAGCCGGCTAGCCCTCGTCTCGATTGGGTGAGGATGGCGACCCTCACCTAGATCGGGCAATGGTTGCCAGCCCTCACCTAGTGGGATTGGTGATTGGCTATGGACAGTGAAGCACAAGGGCTCTAAGAGAGCATAGCTTGTTGGGACAGAGAGAAGGAATTGCAGTGAGGCCAAAAGCTGTGAAAAGGTGAAAAGTTCGAAGCTTTTGAAGCTTCCCCAATTGCGGAGGAGCACTAGTACATAGGGGTGTTCTCGTGTGGGATGATACTATGGAAGTCCTGCTTGTTGTAGAGGCTGATGCTAATGCTATTTTTACTCAGATGATCTCCACTCTTCTTCTTCTTCTATGACAAAGGTGGGATATGAGAGCGAGAAGAATGGATTGCCGGCCAGGCCTCGCCTGCAGTACTTGTGGTCAGTGAATGTCCTTGGCCCCTAGTCGAGGCCCACTGACCCTCGCCGACCACTTTCCCACCAACACTACCCTTACCGGCAGTGGCGTGGTGGCAAGGCTGAGGGCATTGGGTCTCCTTCTACATTCTTATGCATTATTTTATTTTTATTTATATTTTTTAAATTTAGTTTATTTTTATATTAACATAAATAAAACTATATTAAAAATAAATCAGATTTAGACCAAAATGACGTCGATGTATTTACATCATCGCCACGTAGTAGAGAGAAATATTAAAAAAAAAGCAACATTAGCATTTTCCTTAGCCAAAGTAGATAGAGTTAATTGAAGGACTCGATTGCATTAATTACAAGTTTTAGGACTTAATTACGCTTTCGTGACAAGTTTTAAGACTTATAATCAACATATACCTTAATAGGAGAGTTATGCTTGAATTCAGAAAATTAATTTCTTTTCTAAATTAAAATATTTTTCCAAATATGATTAGAGCCCAACGCTTGAACCTAGGACTCAAATGTTGGGGCCCGACTCTAGTGAGGTTTGGACAGGGACCTGGTGGTTGTTTGCAGGTCTCAGCGCCCATGCTAATGACCCTAATGGCTAGGCCCAGGTATGCCACGACCTCGGCCTTGGTCCCTTGAGCGCAGCCTTTGTTCCCTCGAGGCAAGACCCAAGTCGCGACAGCCTAACCGAGGTCTCTAGCACCCCGAGCTCCGTTTCCTGATGCCCGAAGCTGGGACCTAGGATTATACTTGAGATTTTTTTCTCAAATGTGTCTTTTTTTTCCTTTAAGAAAACATCGGAAAAATCACTTCTATATCATTTGCACAATACAGGCAAACATTAGAAGTTGAAATCATTTTTCTTGAAAATTAGTTCTTTTGAAAATATTTTCCAATAAAGTTCATCTTCGCGAAACAAAACCCAAATTCCTCGAGTTTCAATAAGTTTGAGGTTCTAGGCTCCGCTTATTTTACAAAAAATAAACGATTTGAAAAATATTTTCCTAAAAAAGACCGTCTGTATTATTTGAAATAATGAGTCAATAGATAATATTGTCATTATTAACAACCATTTATAACTGAATATCTTTGTAAGCAATATTTTTTATTCATTTATTTTTGCAAGTGATGCAAGTATTGATAACATTACAGGGGTAATGTAGACTAGGGGCGAGCAAATCAGATCGACCAAACCAGAATCGATGTCCAATTCCCTATTCTAGAGGCAAAGGTCCAGTTCGTGGTTTTTAAATTTGGAACTGGTAGCCAACAGTCCAATTCCTAGTTCCAGGGCATTGGGCCGGACCGTCCGGACTACATCGATTGATTTATTTTTTTTAATTTTTTAAAAGTAACCTTAAAGTTTACAAGGGAACAACTAGTAGCGGTTCCATATTGCATTTCCACGGAACTACTGGATTTAGAGAATTTCTTAAACTAAACTATAATCATAGTCATGTTGTCGCATCCTTCACCGCCAACAGAGGGTGACAAACATCTTTTAAGATTTTATTAGTCCCTTAAAAAAGTGGGTCAGGAGACCTGGCTGCAAACAATTCTGTTCCATTTTTTGTCATGTTACTGGTTCCCCATCCCTAGGGTGGCCGATATGGTCCCCAGTTCTAGGAAAATGGGAATGGGGATCACTGGTCCGGTTCCCCGTTCTTGACGGGAATCGGACCGGATCGGAAATCGATCATCTCTCACGTAGGCTCTTAGAGCTATGCTCGTAGAATGGTGGCCGTCATTCATCTAGGTGACGGTGTTACTTGAGCCGCTAAGTTCATTTAAGAAGAATCGGCAACCCGATACCACAGTCGTAGCGGTAGGAAGTAACAACTATTACTAGAAATCCAACTCTTAATAGATCTTTAAGACTTGCACTAATATGGATTGTTTGTGAGAACTATAATTCGATCCCGAAACCTTAAACGCAAAACGAAAATCGTGCGTATCAGGAACGAAGATGCGGAAACGTGATAATAAATGAACATACCTCCAGCCATTGATGAAGACGATGATTTCGCGTACGTGCGTTGAGCGTCTGACAAAACGGGATCTCTCTAGCCAATTACCCCCTCCGAAGCGATGGTGTGTTCTCTGTGGTTTTTCTCTTGAACGTGAGTTTCTCTTGTTCTGGATAAGAAACTGACGTCTCTCACAAATCTCACGTAGTAACCACCTTTTTCCAAAAACTGACGTAGGGGGCTTGGCTTAGATAACCCATTTAAACTGACGTCTGCCCCTTGTAGATAACTGTCTCCCATCAAGACGGTTATTGGACGAGACGGTTATCACGTAAAATTAATATGCGCAATATAACGTTGATGTAATATAAATGTCGGTATTTCATTAATGTGGGATCACAATTAATTATTTATAACATTGTTCTTTTTCATTCTTCGATTTTTTTTTCTCTGTTATTTTTCTATCCAAAATACACGCTTAGTTTATTTTCACCCACTGAAACCAATCACTCATATGACTCAATCCCCATTGTCTTCTCATTAATTGTCATGCTAATCTTCCACGAGAACTTCCACGTCTCCACTAATTAATTAGTAAGGCTCCGTTCATTTCACGAAAAATAGACGATTTGGAAAACATATTTTTAAAAGTAATTACGTGTATCGGTTAAAATAATTAGTTAATGAAAAGGGTTTTCATTGTCAACAACAACTTACAACAAAACATTTTTGTGGTGATTTTTTTTGGCGTAACATGGAATATCCAAAGTTTCCCAAGGTCGCCTACTTGTAGGAATTCGTGCATGTACGAGGCTCTACTTAGTAGACAACAGATTTAGCCTTCGTAACCTAGGCAGGATACGTTATATATGATTTGATCACAAACTAGTTGCTTAGTTTATTCAATTAACTCCTTGAGAGTTTTCAAAAACACTTTGTGTTGCCCAATATGTCTTGAAATTACTCGATCAAAGATGATCAACGCAGTTCGTTAAATAAATGGTGCTCGCCCGAGGAAGTCACTCGTAGCTATTGGACATGGTAGTTCAATAATAGACAAATGATTGATCCAAAAGGGATTGGACAATTAATTAAGCGTTTGGTTTGGACGCAACAGATTGTATGTTCAAATCCAAGCATCTCCTACTTAGATTAATCTCGAAGACCATAGCTGTCAACCTGTACCTTGAGTCATACATTATATTTGTGGACCGAACGGGTTTGAGGGTATGTTTTGAGAAAGTGGGGTCTAGAGAAAAAAAAAATAATTGACCAAGACCACGACACTCAGATGCCTCTGCACCAACTACCACTCAGACATGAGGTGCCAAAAACCCTTTATTATTGTGGTGCCCGACCTCATGTGCGAGGCCAAGGTGGCCTTAAATTAGAAAATGAAAATTTTTGTTGAAATGGAAGAGACAATATTACGTGATTTGCTTTGACAAATCAGCAATATTAGGTGTCAAGACGGCAGGAATGAGACCCTCAATCAAAGCCTCTCCACCACTCTAAATCACAAAAATTGAGTCATTATTCCTAGTCAATTTATAGCAATTCAAATAACATTTCAAGGTGTGAGCGAGACTTGATAACAAAACAGTTTTCTCTTGAGATTCACCCTATCAAAGTAAAATAAAATGAAAAACTATGTTCCATAACACAGTTTTCTCTTAGACATTTCATTGAACAAGTTGAATATCACTCGGAGGAATGATCATGCAGTTCTTCATTTCAAAGTTTCCCAGTCAGGAATAACAAGACTCAATTTCTCAAAGCAGCCTCATTACAGAATGCATTGCAAAGTGAAGAGTCCAAAAGGAACCACACCTTTATTACAGTGTTCACTGAAAAACCTCGCCAAGAAGAAGAGGCATCGATATGAGAAATCTTCGTGGTTAAAGAAGTCTTGCACATGAATTGCTATGTAGAGGGCAAACAATGTAGGGAGCCTAACTGGACTCCAACCACGAGCACTCAGCTTCTTCACTTTGTGCCGTCCTTACGATCTCATACACCTCTAAACTTCCTTCTTTGACCAACTCCCCATCATCCCCCGGATCGTTAAGTCAATGCCAATTCCATAGTTCCCTCATCTCCACTAGCTTTTCGGCTCCATTCGCTTCCAAGTTCCTCCTCAGCACAAAGTGAAGAGTCCAAAAGGAAGCATACCTTCATCCTAGTGTTCGTCCAAAAACCTCGAGGTCGAATCAGCTCAGGACTAGGAATGGGTGAATCGGATCTCGACGAACCACGCCACTTTGGCTCGTCCTCTCCGCCAAGTTATCATTGTCAAGGATCGTCACGAGCTGCTTGCGAAAATCCCCCAGTGCGTCATGAGCGTCATTAGAGTCATCGGCTGTCGTCCTTCATCAAGGAGCAGATTAGGGTCTCGTGAAGGGGATAAACGGGGTCGCACATCCAATGGCCGATGGCCGGCGAGATTCGCCATAAAGGGGAGAAGCGTCATGAGCATCCGACGACCGTCGCCCATCATCCATCGTCAAGGGGTCAAAGGATGTGGTGTTAAGGAGTGCTTTAGGGTTATGATTTTCGGGTTCTCTAATTTTGGGAGCGTTTTCATTGGGCAATTTGCCCAGAAACAAGAAAAAAAAATTTGGTGTCCATATCAGCATCGGACTGGCCACGTAGGACTGCCAGCCCTAACTAGGAATCCACGTAAGTATTTTTTGGGGCTAAATTGATCGGAATGACTAAATTAGCAAAATGTGAGAAGGTTTAGGACTGAATTGGCAAAATTAAAATTTTTAGGACTGAATCGACAAAATATAAAAATATTTAGGATTTGATTCGGCAAAATTAAAAGGTTTAAGACTGAATTGACAAAAATGTAATATGTTTAGAAATTTTTTTTTGGCGTAACATGGGATATCCAAAGTTTTCTAAGTTCGGCTACTTCTAGGAGTTCGTGCATGTACAAGGCTGTACTCGGTAGACAAGAGATTTAGCGCTTCGTAATCACCGTAAGCAGGATACGTTATGATTTGATCACAAACTAGTTGCTTCATTTATTCAATTAGCTCCTCGAGAGTTTTCAAAAATACTTTTTGTTGCATAATACGTCTAGAAATTACCCGATCAAAGATGATGATCAACACAGTTCACAGATTCAATGGTGCTTGCCTGAGAAAGTCACTCGTAGCTGTTGGATTTGGTCGTTCAATAATAGACAAACGCTTGATCCAAAAGGGATTGGACAACTAATTAAGCGCTTGGTTTGGACGCTACTGATTGTACGTTCAAATCCAAGCATCTCCTACTTAGATTAATCTCGAAGACCATATCTGTCGACCTGTCAATTGAGTCATACATTATATTTGTGGACCGAACGTATGTTTTGAGATAGTGGGGTCTAGACAAAAATAATAATAATAATAATTGACCAAGACCATAAAAGTATTGATGATACCGATAGAAACTTCCAACTCAAAGGTTAACAATGTGGACAAACTTCCAATGCTATTTGGCCAAATTAATAATCAGAAAAATGTCATCGATGCTCGTCTCTTTTCAACATATGAGAGACGACAACGGCAATTTTCCTAGTCGTGCAAAATCATTTTAAGGTAAGACAAATTAGTTCATCTATCTATGTGGGCTACCACCCATGTGAAAAATGCTTGTTCATTTTCGCATTCTTCTTTCATCGTGGTTGAAATGAAATCCTAGATGTAATGACCCGATTTTTCCACCAGCTTAAGTTACAAGCAGATTGGTGCTCGTCAGGCTTGAGTTAATAGTAGATGAGCTTTGAGGAGATTATTGCTATGGTGAATTTATTTAAGCCTATGGTTCGCAATTGTGAGCCTTGAGCATTGACTAATCTTGATTTGTGATGACTTCGATTTGGTATGATTTTGAGACTTTGTGTTTGTGTACGCTTATGTTTAATACTGGTGAGCGTTTCCTCCAATCCTATGGAAGGCTTTCAACCGCCCCCCCCCCAAAAAAAAAAAACCTTATGGAAGGCGACTGCAAATGAATGGTTAACCTTAGGGAAAGAACTTTATGAAGTAATAAGTCATTTTTCGATACAAATCACTCAAAAACTCGCAAGAAATATGAAATGCACGATAATGATAACACATTCACTTAAAACGTGACATATATAGACCTGCTACATATTGAGCACAAGGCAAATCTATCAAACTTGAAGTTTTTATTTTCGCATTATTTTATCAAGTTTGATTATATTCACCTATTCACCCCCAACTAGATGATATGTTTAGAAAACAACAAAACCTACGTCTAATAAAAGAAGTCTTACGGGGTGCGCGTAACCCGATGGTTCCTGCATATTTTAGATTGCCTGATTGATTAAATTCTCGCCTCTTGTCGTCACACATTCTCAGGCCCCTGCGGGACGGTGCCCTGCTTTTTGTCAGTGCCCCGTTTATTTTCTTTATTCTTTTTCATTTGCACGGCGGCGATCCTCAGGCCGTTGGTCACTGCAAAGAAGAAGATCAGCAGGCTAAGGCCGATGATGCCAACCATGACGCAGACAGTCGTGAATGTGAACTTGCTGTGGCATGAGAGCCGTCCAAGCTTGATCTGGACGACGTCGACCATGGCCAGGAGCAGCAGCAAGCACCCGAGCATGGTCCCATAGATTGACAAATAGAACCCGACGAGGCTCTTCCACTTGCGGTAAGCCTTCACGTCCTCCGAGGTTCCATTCTGTTCTTTGTTTAGGGCATCCTGCTTCTCGGATGTGTAGAGGAAGATCTTGACGGTCTTGGCTAGGACGCCGGAAAAGATGAAGCAGCTGAAGGAGGCGATCTCAAAGGCCACGAGCTGCTTCCGTAAAGCGGTGTCTGACTCGCAACTGGGGTCATCGTTGAGGCTCTGAACTTGGCCCGGCTGGGCGAAAGAGAGGCCGATGAAGACTGCGATGGTGAAGAGGGAGTTGAGGCTCACGACGTCGTCAAGCACCTTCTGGAAGTACTTCTTCTCGTCCACTTGCTCTTCATCTGTAAATCGTTTGCTGCTCTTGCCGTGGGCAAGAAAGAGAAAGAATAATTGCAGAGAATGAGCTCAGAAAATGAGAGAGAGAGAGAGAGAGAGAGAGAGAGAGAGAGAGAGAGAGAGAGAGAGAGAGAGTTTTATACCTTTCAGAGTTATACCTTTCAGCCATGAGTAAGAACTTCCTTGAGGCTGGAGAGGGATTTTCCGATGGTTTGTTATCGGAGGAACCAACGACATTGTTGGTGCTTATAAGGAATTGAAGATGATTTATAAATGTTGACTTACTTGTTGACTTTGATGAAGCAATTTCCTTTTTATTTTTATTTTTTCTCTTATAAAGGTGCCCAAAGATTAAGGCCACGGGGAAAATTACTTGTTGACTAAATTTTGCTTGGCCATCACCTAGGAATCAAGTAGCAATGTTGGGGGAAATTACCAAAAAAGTCTTAAACCTATTTTAATTATATCAATTTAGTTATAAACTTTTTCTTTTGCCGATTCTCAGTCCCAAACCATTTACAATTGTGACAGTTCTGTCCATCAAGCCAATTTTGGCATGCCCGCGTTGACATAGATGCCGACCAACAATGGCTGTCCGCAACATAAATGATACTGATTTTAAGAAGTCGCTCGTTGCTATCAAATGCCAATCTTCCAATGATAGAACAACGCTTTGTCCATAAGGGATTGGTCGAGTAATTTAGGGCTTGGACAAATTATGTCCTTCACATTCAAGCATGTCCTGTTCAGATTAATGTCGAGAATTGATCGTATGAAGACGTGAATAATGTGGATAGAAACTTAAAACGCTCTTGAAGTGATAATGTGCTAGGAAATGAAGGCCATTGTATCTATTCTTTTCCGAAGATGAAAGACGATAACATTAATTATTCTCAGGCGTCCAAAGTCGTTTCAAGGAAGATGAGAGTTTGTCTCTTCCAAATCAACACGTGAATAATGTGGACAAACTTCCAATGCTACTTGCCCAAATGAACTAATTAGAAATGACATTGGGTGTTTCAAACTCTCTTCCACCTTGAGGACGACAACATTAATTTTATTAATCGTGCAAAGTTGTTCCAAGGCAAGTCAAATTTGTATATCTAACTACGTGGGCTCAGGGATACCACCCACATGAAAATGTTTGGCTTTTTTTTTTTTGGGCTTTCTTATTTCACTGTGGGTGAAATGATCCTTGAACCGACCGTTCGAGGAAGTCGATGCCAAAAACATGACAACTGTGGACTTTTTAGGGAATTAAGTTGGCAGATGAGAGCACTTTCCATTTTTTAAACGATGTGATGCTCACCATAATGCTGTGGTTGAGATTTGGTCCAAGAGTGAAGTAAGGGTGAGCATGGTCCTAGTAGGTGGTTCCCACCCTATAATCGGGAACACATGCTGTTTGTTAACAATACACCATAGAGGGGGTGAACATGTGGTAAAATAATGCGGAAATAAAATTTCAAGTTTGATAGGAGCGGATATAATTAATAACCATATAGTGTTTCTACTGGACAGTAAATAAAGTGAGTAGATAGTAGAAGACAATGCACAAGAGATTATAGTGGTTCCACTTTTGGTAAGCCTACGTCCACTCTCCCACACTAACAGTTTACTGGCTGGATTTCACTAAATAATCAAATGAGAAATTACAAAAGATGTGATGACTCAAACATAAGTACTTCCAACAGAAGTGATTGCTGCTTCAATCAAAGCATCCCACTCTACACACTTGACTTTGTATTTACCCTCTCACAAATCTCAATTTAAGCATGAATAGATAATTGAAACAAAGAAGCTCTCTTAAAATATAGATGACGATCTCTTGATCTCTCCTCTCTCTCACTTTCTTCAAACGTGGTGCTCTTTATATACTCTCTTTCAAGCTTCCCGTAGGCAGAAA
>JAGVVM010007394.1:0-22769 GCA_019149425.1 Psidium friedrichsthalianum
GGATTAATCTTTGAGTTGCATTGTTACACGTTTATTCAACACGAAGGATTTCTACGCAGATTAATTTGAGATGGAGTCCTCATAATAGCTTTTTTTTGGGGGGGGCGGGGGTAAAATAATTTGCTATTTGAGTTGAGCGATAGTGACAATGACAAGAAGAAAACTAATTGATGACCTGTAAGATATGATTCTGTTTTGATCATGATGCTTTTAACACTTATGAGGAGAAATCAGGCTTGGAGCATTCAGTTGATGATTTTTAGTGTTTTACCTTGTTTGAAAGTTCATGCTTTGTTCTTTAAAATGTCTTGAGAATATTTCGATTGAAGCTCCATTTAAGATCAAACATTGAACTATTATCACATTATTTTTTGCTAGACTATGCATTTGCTGATTCTTGGAGGTCAACAAATGTGTATTTATGTACAAAACTGCTGCTAACTTTGTTTTGGCAAATTGGCCATCTGTCTTATCTTCGATTCTTGGGGATAATTTTATAGAAATAATAGCATGCCAATGTGGACTCATCATGTGGTGCTCTTGGTAATTGTAGGACATGCTTCCTGCTTTGACAGAACTTCGCCATGCGTTGAATATGCAAATGTCACTTGAAACACTTGTTGAAGGGGGGATTACTGCAAGGTGGCCTCTGACTCTGTGATTTCTCTTGCTTGTTTATAGATTGCTACTCACTATTTCGAATTGTTCTTAACTGAAAGTTCATCACTGGACAGGCATTTCAAGTGTTGTCTGAGTATTTGCAGCTCTTGGATGGGTTTCAGAGCTTTCAGCAATAAAAGAGATGAGCCGAGGTGTTGAGGTGAATATTGATTACTCTTGTCAAATACTTGGCCTTTGACTTTCTTTTGTATATGTAATCCTGGTTTACAATATGGAATCTATGCAACAATATGGGATCTATGCACAACTTTAAAGTGCTTTTTCATTCCTGTGCTTTAGAGATTTCTCCACTAGTTAGACATGGGTTCGTCTGTTCATACGCAGAACAGTCATGTTTGATGATTTTTCCCTTATGGGACTTGTAGGTCTGGCTGGGAAAAACTCTTCAAAAGTTGGATTCTCTTTTGCTGGGTTTGTGCCAAGAATTTAAAGAGGAGGGCTATCTAACTGTCAGTATGCCAGTTCTTTGCTATCAAATGAGTTATTTTTCATAAGATGCTTGTAGAGAAGGCTATCTTGAGTTTCAAGCACTTTCCGTGCGATCATATACATAGTACAGCTGTATAATTTCTTTCCAGCAATTTTCGAATATTTGGCTTCCATGTGCTCTCTTTTCCTTATATTTCCGTTCGTGAAGTGTTGCTTGGATATTAAATGATTAGATATTGGTTTGTGAAATTTTATTCTCGTTTTTTTTTTGGGTAAGGTGAAAATTTTATTCTCATTTAAATTTCAGAAATGGTAGTTTCGCACATATATCTGAGAATTGGCACTGTCATATGTTGCTAAGAACTTCACATGCTGCACTGGGAGATTTTTAAGCCATCATATTCTGCCAAAAAATAACAGGCAAAATTGCCCCTCTCCTCCTTTCCAGTTCTGAGCTCTTGCTAAGTGTGGAGTTCTCACTTCTCATCTCCCTTGAAGTCACTGATATGGGTGATCTAAGTATTGCGGGAAGTTCTAATTGTAGGTTTGCTTCCAGCGGTGTGCTGGTGATTGAGATGATCAAAGAGAAAAAAATTAAATTATTTTGGGGAAATGGTTTGGGTTCATTAAGAATTGAAAAGTTTGCTGTATCAAATTCTGGTTCTGCACTATGCTTAGGTTGGAAAGAATGCAAGTGTTAGTCGCATAGATGGACAGAAGGTAGAACGAATATTGTCATTGACAGTATGATTGCAAGGAAACCATTATGTGTATCGGAAAAGCAACTTATTTGAGTTTAGATGCATGTTCTGCTGCTGAACAGAAGTAAGCGAAAACTATTTTCCGCTGTTTTAGTATATCACCTGCACTATAGACCAAGCATTTGTCTTTGTATTTCAGGTGAAAGAAGCTACTGCATGCTTTTGTTTACTATAGACTATACATTTGGTAGAAAAATGAGATTGGCTATTAGAAGCTACTGGGAGTAGGAAGGATGTGACGTTTCTGCTTTGGCCAGAAGAAGCATCACACTGAGTAGGTCATAAACATAGTCCGTTCAGTCAAAAAAGAAGTATTAATTGAAGGGTTCCGAAAGTGTACTCGCTTGTTACTTGAATGCTTTGTGCCTTGGCAAGGTGTGTGCTGGTTGTTTGCTCTGTTCTGTATGGTATAGGGGCGTATGACATTCTACTGCAATAGGTGCTTATTATTTTGTGGTCAGCACCAGTCTCCTTGATACAATTATGAGCTCTTACGGTGTGAGAAATTTTCTAAAAAATGCAGGTTATCGATGCCTATGCACTAATTGGGGACATTTCTGGTCTTGCTGAGAAGATACAGAGCTTTTTTATGCAGGAAGTTCTTTCAGAAACTCACTCTGTGTTAAAAAGTATTGTGCTTGAGGTACAATAAGATTTTCTAAGTTGGCAACTTATCTATTTTCTATACGAGTAGGAGAAGAGGAAAATATAAAAGAAAACAATTGAGACTGCTGCCAGCATCGTCGTTAACTAAGAGACTTCAAATTTATGGTCGGATTAGTCCCTAACATTCATGTTGCCAAACATCCTATACCTATTTAAGTCATGAGCTATAAAAAGTAAACATTCAGATCATTTGATATCATGCCCATGCACACCATACAATTTGAATGTTCACTCTTGGTAAGAGGCTATATGGTCACTTGAATCACTTGATTGTTGGCTTTCATGTGATGCAATGCCAATGGAGTTGATCCTGTTTTTGGTATCCATGGCAAAGGTGGAAATAAATGCGTATAGTAGGTGAATTGTAATATCCAAAAATTAGCACTTAGTGGCACTTTGAAGTTTATTTGAGGTGTTACGTGGTTGTGATAATAGTTGAATGAATACATGATTAAATAGGATACAAATTAAGTCGGTCAATATAAGTATGATATCCTAAAATTTTGCAATTACTGATACATTATGGACAAGTTCAACTTATCATGGAAACTCATGCATATTCACATGATGGTAGGTGCTGGGTATCGAGATGAGGGTAATATCCTGTCTTTAGCTTACGGTATCTAACACAGCAGCACATTTTCAAGCATCTACTTTCTCCTCCACATGTTTTCGTTTTGTCAACGTTATTTGAGGTTACTACTGACTGATGCTTGGCTGACTTTGACAGGATCAAGAAGTAAATCAGCAAAGCAGTAGGTATGATGATGGGTTTCAATGGAAAGCTTCTGATTGCATAACAGCACTTTACTTAACAGCTTGTTTTCTTTCAGGCTTACCTACAGTGATCTATGCCATCAAGTCCCAGAATCTAAGTTCAGGCACTGTCTGCTGACATCTCTAGCCGTCTTATTTGAGTTGATGTGTTCCTATTACAGAATCATGAGCTTTCAGCTGGAGAAAAAGGTAAAACTTCAAGTTTTCATTTCTTGGTTAACTGCTTCTTATGTCTTTCTATGTTGGTAATATCTACCATATAGCGATTAACTTTCATTAGAATTTCATCTGCAGCTAGTCTGCTTGAACTGAACTCCTGCCTTGACCAAATCTAAATAAATTTGCCTTAATGAGTCCTAAAAGTCCTAAACCTTTAAGTTGCGGCATGTTCCCATTTTTCTTTTATCCTATAAGATTACTTGGTGCAAATACTTGTCAGTTGTCTCCACCTGTGTTCCTTTCTTATTCAATCTCTGGAAATAATTTTATGTGCATTAAAGAGATTTCTGTTTCATTTAGCATTACTAGAATGTTGTGGAGTATGGTAAGTTCTACAGTTCCTTTTTCTTCCTCTCCTGCGATCTATGTAGCAAATCAAGCATCTAAAAAGGGCGAAGCCCCTGCTGGGAAATCTATGTTAAAAGACCTTTTTGCTTTTTAACTCATAACCTGTGCGTCATTTTGTGCTCCAAGTTGCGGATCTCAAATTCAGTTTGTAGTTTCAGTATGTTGCTTGTGTCACTATTGACAAATTATTTGGAATCGTTTGGAATAAGATGTGCATTTGTCGTGAAGCCGCGCTTTCTTTGCTTTATACAGCGTGCCTGGCTTTCGTATTGTTTGCCAGATCCATTTCTTAGAATAGGAATATCGATATCATCGCTTTCAGATGGCTTTACAGGTGTCTTGTATTTGGTTGGCAATGTTCAGTGATAGTGGACTAGTTAGGTAGCGATCAAACTTGATGCATTTTCTTCTGCTCATGTTATCCAATAGTTAAGTTCCCTCTATGTTCTTGCTCCTTAATAAAGCAGTTTTCATATTGTTCATTGTCGTTATTGCTGAAAGCTCCATCTCCATTTCAGGTTTTGATTGCAGAGTCTTTGAATGCAAATCAAATCGAAGCTGGCACCTCTGTTAACCAAGTCAATACAGATGCAAAAGTTCTGAATTCCCTAGAAGAACATGTTTTGCAATCTGAAATTTCAGATAGAGTTACCAGTTCATCTCTGCCGAGTGAGTCTGCCAGTACGAACTCTTCTAGAACTGCAGGTACTTTTCCTGTGGGTACCCAGACACAGATGGTGTGGGAAGGAATGATGATGGTGATGCATCAAGCAGTGGATCACCTTGGTATCAGCTGCGAAAAGATGCAACAAACTTTCTGTCACAAACCCTCCAGAGAGGACGCAGGAATCTATGGCAGCTCACAACAAGTCGTATGTCTGTTTTGCTTTCTTCCCTGCTGTTTGTTCCACAAGTATTCATCAATTCTTGAGAAATTATGAAGACCTTAGTGTCTTTATCTTGGCTGGGGAAGCCTTTTGTGGATTTGAAGCAGTTGAATTTAGGAACAAGTTGAAGGCCGTCTGTGATAATTACTTTTTGTCATTTCATCGGCAAAATGTTATGTGAGTTGCCTTGAACTTTCTCCCCTCTGTTTAGTGTGACATTTACTGGACACACTGTTACATTGGCTGCACACTAAGTAAATTTGAATGTATGACTGGCTCTTACTGTCTGTTTACCAGGCATTCAGAATGGTCTTGGAAAAGGAGAACTGGCTGATATTGCCCCCAGATGCTGCACATATAATCACTTTCACTGGTCTAGTTGTGATGGAGCACCCTTGATTATACCATTTGGTGCTAATGCTAGTTTGCTGCATCCTAACAAATCAGCCAAGCCAGTTGATGTTATTTCCAGAAGAGTATGTTTTCCCATTGGCTCCAGAACGGAAACCCATTCTTGCAAAAATTAACCTGCGGCTCAAAAGAACTTCAAAGCGCCAGCGGAACTAATGGGGTGGTTAATGATTGTCATGATGATAAACTGTCTTCGAGAAGTGCTGGAGTTAATCATGTTAATGGGCATTTGGCTTCTGAGGAAGAAAATGAAGATCTTCTAGCAGACTTCATTGACGAGGATAGTCAACTTCCTAGCCGAATTCTAAGCCCAGTGTTCTGAAAAGGCATTCACAGTCAAATGATGAAGAAACACCGCTCAAACAGGATCTTCTCTCTGTCTTTTAAGGTGAAATGAATGATTATGTGGATATATGCATACGTCAGATGATAAACTCTAAATCATATTAAGCCATTATGAACTGTCTTATTAGGACGATGGACAAGTACGCGAGACTAATGCAGAAGTTGGAAATAGTGAATGTTGAGTTTTTTAGGTGCGTCTAGTTTGCTTCTGTTTTGCTCCCATTGTAGATATATACATAGTCGACAGTACTTTTCTTCTCTAAATTCTTTTTCTGACTGTTTATTACTGCAGGGAATATGCCAATTGTTCGAAATCTTTTTTCATTTTGTCCATGAAGCTTTCGGCCAGCAAAACAGTTATTCAAGTGGGAAAGGCTTTAACGAGTCTCCTAACTGTGAGTACTTTTTTTTTTTTATTAAAGCATCTGTTTAGATGCTTCCCTTGATATTGTTTTCTTTATGTCTAACTCTAGATACTCTTTCTTCATGTCCAAATATGGTCTGAGCAAGTTGGATGTGCTTAAGGACCCAGAAGTAGTAGCATCTTTGCCAGAACCTGTATTAAGTAGCTTTGATTGGGTAGGAATTAGTTTTTTCCGTCGGATCCTGCTGAAGCGTCTTTTGGAGCTCGAAATCTGTTTGTTTGGCCTGTTGCTTTCCAAAGAAAATTGGTTTTGAAAGAAACTTAGGTGGGGGTAGCAAAATCTCTTTCAAAGGGAGAATGAGTTAGAGAGTGCTCTAACCTGTCAATTTGTCATTCCCAAGTTAAAGATGATATCATGTGCCATAAACATGATGGTTGTCATCTGCACAATTCACTATAGACAGCTTGATTTTCGTTTGTGCTGGAAATGAATTGATGTTCACTTTTCTAAATACTGGGTCTTTCTAGATCGACTGAAGACAGCTTTATCCAGAATAGCACAAGATTGTGATCAGTGGATAAAACCCCAACCTGTCTCATTGTCATCCTTCTCACCTACATCATTTAATGAGGTTACACCTACCGGTCCTAATGCAGCATTTGGCCAGTTGGGTCTGAAGGTACTCGTATATTTGCTGGTTCTTACTTCCAGTCTTATGTAAAAGTGGTTCCACAACTTTGACTGCTTCCAAACAATGGTCATCTTGTATGGATGTAGTTTTGGCTTGTCATGTAGTAGCCATCTAATAACTAAAACATTTCATGATTTGATATTTCACACCAAAACGAACTGTGTCTTTTTGGTATACTTAGCATGTTCAATTCATATAAATTCATTACATGTTAAAAATACATTGAAATGATTTGAGTTAGAAGTACAGCTAGATAATCTAAATGTGTTTGAAGTACAGCTATGGTAATCTAAATGTTTCGGCTGGTCAATTTCACAAGGCAAGTTTGTGTAGGTAGCTGCTTTTATGAAGAGGCGTAAAAATGGATTAGTGTCTGGTGAAGGGATAAGTACACGAGAAGTCATAAACTATGTGCATAAAGAGGGATCTCCTCAATTTTTTAAATCTAGCAAAGTAGTTCCATAACTTTTTTTTAGAGAAATGAAATCAAGGACTCTGACTACTCTGATTGTTTTCTATTGCGGGAATATCCTATTTGGCAAATTCTTTTTGCTGAAAATACTTTATGTGACTGTTGAGGACTTCGGGAATGTCAGTTGCCATCAAAGGGCATTGTTTCTTCATCCCAGAAAGTATCACCTATATCTTGGGGTTCAGCGTCTCCTACTTCTAGCAAACTGATTGTGAAAAAGGAAGGACGTTAGAGAAGACCATGCCATTCACAAAGTCCTAAACAGCCATGTAGGTAATTCTTTTTGGGCAAAAAGATGACTAGGTTTTCTTATGACAAAAAACAACCGGAGCTGCGGAGTCCCTTTGTTTCTCGTTCTTGACAAGTTTCATATAAGTATTTCCATTTGAGGTGCACTCTGCACATAAGTTTCAAGTCTTCTAGTGTACTTGTCCCTTCATTAATAAGACAAGTTAGATGAGATTGTTGTTGGGTTCATTGTACTGAGAGAATATGGGCATGCGGTAATATTCTGTGGTACTATTTTCAGTATGTCCTGTTCTTCATCAATATTAAAAGTCTCAGATGCAACTGTACGTTATCTCTAGCAAGGGTAGATCTGTATTCTGATCATATCGCTGCAATTTGCTTTGCGAGATCTGTGGGTCCCCATTGTTGTGTATGCTTTCGTAGCTCCTTAATGCTCTTCTTGTGGACTCTTTAATATCCTCTTTTTGTAGTTTTGGATGAATTGCGCATGTTATACATACTTTAAAGTACATGACACTGCAGGAGAGGTGTGCAGGTGCTGATACTTTATTGCTTGTTGCTCGAATACTACACAAGTCCAAGCTCACCTTCAGTCAATGCTCTTACAAAATAATGCAGCTGTAGTTGATGATTTCTACGTGCATATGGTATGTCTACTTTCTATAATTGGTCTTTGTTCACATTTTTGGCAAGATGTACGGATGCCATTTTGTAGAAGTTGATGTGACCGTTACTGGTAGTCCGAGTCTAAATTTTGGATGAATGAGATGTTATTCCATCAGTCATGGGAGTAGCACCTGTTCCTTCTAGTGTTAGTATGATTCAGACAGGTTGGCCAAAAAAGTTACCTTTTCCATGTTCAAGCTATTCAGCACTTATTGATGTTTGATGTTCTTTCTAGAATGACCCACATGGGATGATATTGCATCCGCACTATCTTCCCAAATGTGACCTTTAGGGCACTTTAAGATGCCAATTACAAGATTGCATGGTTTATCAGGTGGACGCTGTACCGGATCTTGTTGAATACATTCATCGAACAACCGCAAGATTGCTGCTTCATGTTAATGGGTAACTTTTCACTCTTTCTGGTGCATTATTGAGAAGGAGGGGGATCCTAAAATGTTCTTGTGCTAACAAGAGGAAACATGATAAAAAGTGCTTCCACACTCTGTTTAGACCTACAAGACTTGTTCAGAATATGTAATATTTGGCAAATAAAAGAAGTGTTCAAGAAGTGTTGCTCATCATTCTCCTTATTTCAGATAGGAAAGAACTTGAGTCCTCTTAAGTTTGCCAAATGTGCTATCAAGTCCTTTGGTCAGCAATTTGGTCAATTATGCCTACATGGCAATAGTGATTTGGCGAAAAATGCCATGAAGGCTAATCAGGTGAAAATAAAAAGAGGATGTTTTCTGTCTTCTTCTTTTTTTGTTTTTTTAGTGAAAGGATTCAGTTACGCAAATCAAACAACTGAGAGAACCTGATGTCACAAAGGAAAAGTCTGAGGACTTAATTGCACATTTGACAAGAGTTAGGGATCAAAAGTGGACTTAAACCCATTTTGCTGGTGTGCATTAATTGTTCTTTAGTCGCTGATGATACAAATCATCTCAGCTTATTTTTCAACGCAGTCATACAGAATTTTTTAGAAGGGACTTAGCAAAATTGTTAACTGCTTATTCTGATCCTTTGCTTTTGTCCTTATGTTTTCCTTTATGAGCGTTTTGTTTGTCTTCTCGTCAGTTTGAAATGGTGAACCTTGTGCAGGTATGTTGATCGAATTGCCAATGCAAAGTGGGAAGTGAAAGAACTGGGCCTAGAACATAACGGGTTGGTCATTCCATATACGAATCGCCAATTATATTTTGTTGTCGTTCAAGAGTTGTTGCCGATTGCCCTTGTTATGAGGATCTGTGGGGAGATGATAGTTCTTCAACATTAATTCAGTAGCCACTTATCCAAATAAAAGACCATCTCATTGCTTGGCTGCTTACATTTAATCTACATGGCAATCCTTTTCCTTGTTCTAGTCTGACCTATGATTTTTTATGGAAAAAATTGCTGAGACTATCTTCCATCATCTCTGAATAACATCTGAAATTAGTTTCATTTGGGAGTATGCTAATTGAAGACGTGTCTCCTTTTTGTTATGGCATTACCTCACTTGGCTTCTTTGGTATCACTTGTGATCATATTGTGCTTTTTTTTTTTGGCATAGGTATGTTGATCTGTTATTGGGAGAGTTCAAGCACTACAAGACAAGGCTCTTGCATGGGGGAATCCGCAAGGAGGTAAGAGCTTTTGCAAAATATTGTGGGCACATTCCTGTAAAATTTGAGATATATGTTCAACTTATATGTATACTTTGAGATCCGGTATGCCATATTCTACTATGCTGAAATCACTTATATATCGAGGGATTCAAGTACATTTACACTTTGGAATTTCTTCTTTAGTAGAAGTTTATGCCTGTCAAGTTTTGCATTGATGTGTCCGCTGATCAGTAAAGTGCGAGTAGAAGGTAAGGCTGCGTATGGTAACTATCCAAAAAGTGTTTCTGTTCCAAAGTGTTCTCGAACACTTTGGGAACAGAATTGTATATGGTAAAAAAGTAATCTCAAAATGTTTGGGAAACACTTTTGACAAATAAAAACACTTTTGGAGCAGAATCAAGAAACAAAAATAAACTTGCTTTGTGTTCTCGGAACACTTTTAGGAACACATTTGGAACACTTTTGTTCTTGAGGTAAATTTGTCAAGAAATCGTGTGAGAGGAGCTCGGATTTGGGCAGGGCTTGGCCTTGCGCGGAGAATGCGAGCCAAAACCCTCCATCGCCGGCTGAGGCTTTGACCTCGGCAACTCGGCCGGCGATGGGAAGGGTCGGCAGGAGGGCTCGCATGAGCCCGCTCAGATCTGGGTGGGGCTCGGCCTCGTGCGAGCCAAACCCTGCCATCACCAGCCGAGCTTTGACCTTGGCCGGTGATGGTAGGGGTCGGAGGGCGAGCTCGCGCAACCCTGCTTAGATCTGGGCGGGGCTCAGCCTCGCACAGCGAGTGGCTCGCGCTCGCCTGGGCAGGCTTGTGCGGGGGGAGGGGATTGGATGGAGACAGCCTCGGCGATCTCGACAGGATTGATGCGGGGGGCATCGGAGGGTGGCTGTACTCGACAGCAATGGAGTAGTCGAGGTGGTCCTCGTCGGGGAGGGGGGCGCTGGCAGGAGCATTTTGCGGAGGACTTGCTCCCAGGCAGTCTCGCGCTCGTCCTTGGGTTCTGAGGCCATGTGCGCGGAGGATGGAATTGGGTTTCTTTCTTATTTTCAGTTTGGTTTTCTCGAGAAAGTGAAGGGAGGAAGGAGGAGGAGGAGGAGGATGAGAAGATGGAAGATGAAGCTGGAGGGGAGAGAGACAGTTGTTGAGGAGAGGGAGAAAGTAAACATAGCATTTTTGTGTAGAAGTTACCAAATGTGTTTTTGTTCTTTTTTTTTTTTTGTTCTCGGAACAGAATTTTTTTTGTAGTTACCAAACGTGTTTTTGGCCCAGAAATCGTTGCCGGGAACATAAACAAAAAAAATGTTTCTGTTCCAAAAGTTGTTGCGGGAACAGAAACTTTACCATATGCAGCCTACGGCACCATTTAAAGATAGAAGGTCCAACATGCACTAGGTTGGATTCACTACAAAATTGACTTCACAATAGCCTGGATGCAAGTTTATGTTGTTTGCTTACCCGATTAGTTGATTGAATTTAGTTGATTCAGTTGGAATTAATTGCAAAGTCAGCCATAATATCAAATAAATCATTTTGATCGACCCATCTTATGGTGCTTGCTATTTTTTATACATGCCACGCCACTGGTTTGAGATGATTGTGATGTTCCCTCTTAACTTTTCGAAGTGAACCTTCAGGAGATCACCATAGGCTATAGATCAGGGGCAGAATGTTCTATTCCTCTGTCGGGGTGACTCTAGAATAGAACACAATAATCTGATGACCTTACTATATTACTGTCCTGAAGATATATTTATTTTTTTTGATCCAGGCTCAAGACGTCCTTTTGGATTATGGACTTGAAATCGTTGCTGAAACTCTTATTGAAGGTCTGTCCAGGGTAAAGAGGTGTACTGATGAAGGACGGGCTCTTATGTCTTTGGATCTTCAGGTCTCTCTCTCCCTCCCTTCCCTACCCAACCCCCCTCCCTCCTCCGGTCCCGTTTCCCATCTCTCACTTTTCTTCGCAACAAAAATGTTTTGACCTGATAATGATAATTTTCTGCTGCTTTGCCACCCGTTCTCAAGTTGGAATTTGCTAAAGCTGACTTTTTTCTTTAGGTTTTGATAAACGGGCTACATCATTTTGTGTCTGGGACTGTGAAGCCCAAGTTCCAGGCAGTGGAAACTTTCATCAAGGTAAAAATTTGCATCAAATAGCATGCATGCTGGGATAAATCGTATAATGAGAGTGGCTAAGAAATGAACGTCTGAGACTGCATGCGGTGCCCTGTAATTCATTCTTCTCATGTTTTCTATCGCATGGACTGCTATGTTGATTGATGTTCCTTTTGTCCTTCCACTTATGAGCAGGCTTTCTACCTACCAGAGACTGAATATGTGCATTGGGCGCGAGCCCACCCGGTAAGGATATTATGCATCGTGAGAAACTATGTCTTCAGTGCGCTTCAGTTAACTGTCTGACCGAAAATGCAAATGTGTTATCCTTTTCAGGAGTACACTAAAAACCAGATTGTTGGACTGGTCAACCTGGTTGCGGCAATGAAAGGTTGGAAGAGAAAAACTAGATTGGAAGTTTTAGAAAAGATCGAATGACCCAGGCTTGGTCTCTGTTTTATTACGTGAGGTTCCAAGCACGTGAAATCCGCCAGTATTGTACTTTTCTTTTTCATCTTCGTCTTCATAATGTATATCTCGATGTAGCATAGAATGATTTGGTTAGTCATTTGTATAGAGTTCGCTCAACGTTGTACACGTACGTCTTCGGGTATCTCCATTTGTAATCTATTAAACCTGTCATACGGAATGTCAACGCAATTTTGCTTCCCCCAGTGTTTACATAGCTAAATCAACACATACGAGGGCAAATTTTCCTTTTGAACTTGTTTGTCACTTGCTATTGCCGGGTACTCGGTTGCATCACTTTTCTGTCTCTGCTCGTTTGTTTATAAAAGAATGCGTCATCCTGAATCAAAGAGAGTATCCAGTAAAGAGGCAGCAGGCGGGATGCATCTAGTAATGACCGAGTAGCATCCCCTCCCGGCAAAATTGCACAAAAACAGAGAATTACGGAGACATTCTCTTGTTGGTTGTCAATTTGTTTCCCTTCTTTGGTAGATTGTTCTTGCATGTTTTTCTGCAGATATGCTGAATAGATAAATAAAAACCGGATAGGGCACTGATTTCTTACTTCTAAAGAGAGAGAAAGTGCGTTGTTCTTCCTTTTTGTCCGTGTCGTAAGATCCGAGGGAAATTGACCATTCAGAACCAGCAGTGACCATGCCCAGTGATGCGCAGGGTTGATCCACTGGTGCCTGCAAAATCGAAGAAGAACAAAGTCAAGAGATCCTTTTTGGTCGGAAAAGTCGAGATTATAATTAAACTCTTCTTCTCGTCAGATAGGTTGCATCTGCATTATTTGCTCATCTTAGCTTACGTACTGGATACATGGTGAGTTGATGATTGCGTTTATTCTCCTACGGTACAGTGTTGAGGATTATGAGTGCGTTTGATTTAGCATTTGCAAGAGGCTTCGGTGCTCCAAAGTTACTTGGGCAAGGGAATGTTGCGTTTGGCCAGTTTTTTGGAGAACTTTGGGGAAATACTATAAAGGCCTCTAAAGGCTTTTGAAAATTATCAGTGACATTGTTCATCTTCTCCATGGTTTGCACAAAAGAGCTGAATGGAAGCCGACAATCATTGCCTAGGGAGTCACGCAACCTAGTCGACGCAGCCTTCCGTCTCGACACGGCAGGCGACTATTGCCTAGGGTCACTTGACCTAGGCCACGCCGCTTGGCCAGCTGGCTGCTGAGTTTCATCATTTGAGATTTTTTAAAATTAGCAAAAACCCTATAAAAAATGTAGTTTTTATCGAACGGCATTTAGTCAAAGTGCTTCCCAATGTGCTTTTAGAACATATTTAACCAAACATTAATTGCATTTTAAAAAACCCATATGGCCCAATAGCACACAAAAAAAGGAAAAAGAAGAAGATAAATTCCATCAAAGACCAATGTGGGCCTAAGAAGCAGTAAAATTTACCAAATCTTTTTCGTACAATTGATAGTTAATTGCAATTATTTCTACTCCCTCCAGTATTTCGAAAACAAACGAATAGGGAAACGTCCTTACAGAATCCATCAGAAGATTTTCATAGTGAATGCAATCAATGCAAATAAGCGACATATATGTCTGCAAATAAGAGGGCGATCCTCGCTAATTCACATGGGATTCCACATACTCCATGCTACTCGGATCAAAGCTTAAGCTAGTAATGCTTTCGGCTACTGAACTCTCACTATTTAGACCTAGTAGCACGACGCTTTCATTGCTCTCCCACAATCCTGTTTTCACGGTCTAGGCTGCTCCCATTTCGCTCGCCGCTATTACAAAATCGATTTTGCTTTCTTTTCCTCTAGCTACTAAGATGTTTTAGATTGCCTGGTTGTCTCTCGCTTGCCCATGGTGCGTTTGTTTCATGAAAAATAAATAATTCTGAAAATATTTTCTTAAAAATGATCGCTTTTCATCGTTTTAAACAATCAATCAATAAGTTTTTAATTATCAATAACAATTTATATCTAAATATTTTCTTTCAATCATTTTTAAGTGATATAAGTGATCTCTTTCAAAAAAATGTTTTCAGAAATTTTTTTTCACAAAATAAATGGAGCTTAAATACCATTTTAAGTTGTGCATTTTGGCTCTAGAGTTCTCACTTGATGGTAAATGCAAAACCTAGCAACTGAATTTAATTATTTTTCCTGAAGATAAGTACGGTGACGCAGCAAAAAGACGAGAATTCCGATCAAAGAAAACCAAGGAAAGAAAACAAGAGCTGATCCTATTTTCTTATTCTGAAAAAATTATCAAAAGAGTCTTAAGCCTATTATAATTGTGTCGGTTCGTTTTAAATATTTTTTTTGAATTCAATTTTAAAACTTTTGCAATTGTGCCAATTTAGTCTATCCGGCGAATTTTGACCGACGACATAATATTTTCATATTTATTTAATTTTTTAAAAAAATTTTTTCCTTTTCCTTTCCCTTCCCTTTCCTCTAGTCGCTTCCCCTTTGGCCAGAGGGACGGTCGGTGAGGACCTCCCCAGGTTTGGACGAGGCCGAGACCCACCGTGGTCGGCTGAGGACAGTGATTTTGTGAATGCGGAGAGGGTGTGGATGCGGCAAGGAAGTTGTCGACGGCAGAGGAGAGGGTGCATCATCGAATCCTCCTTGTGCTGCTCTACAGAAATTCACAGTGACCGTAACTGAAACCCAATTTAACCGTAACTGCACTACAGAGAGAGCCCAGTTTTCAACGGTCCTGCCGATGGCAGCCGAGGCTGAGGTGAGAGGAGCCAGATAGGGAGATTTGGACTGGGGTTCGGAAGGAGGAGGAGACGGTGGTGGCCTTGGCATGGCACGGGAAAGGGAAAAAAAGAAAAAGAAAAAAAGGAAAAAAAAAATAAAAAAAATTCATGTATTAAAAAATTAAAATATTATGTCACCGGCCAGCCAAAATTAGTCGGATGGACTGAATTGATGCAAACGCAAAAAGTTTAGGACTAAATCAAGAGCTGATCCTATCCTTCTTATTAAGGGAAAATTATTAAAGAAGCCCTGAACCTATTGCAATTGTGTCGATTCAAATAAAAGAAAGGGAAAAGAAAAGGAAAAAAAAAAAAGAAAAAAGGATAAATAAAATAAAAAATTCAAAATTTCTTAAAAAGTTAAAATATTATGTTGTCGGTCGGCTAGCAAGAGTCTATGTCAGCGCTAGCCGGTTAAAATTGGTCGAATTGATTAAATTGATATAAATACAAAAGATTTAAAATTGAATTGGAAAAAAAAAATGGAGTTTATGACTCAGTCCAGACGGCCTCAATTTCATTGTTCTCAAAACAAGACTAGCTCTGTTTCGTTTGGGTCTTACATGCCGAGTTTCGAAAGCCGAGAGGGTGGGGGTTGTCGGAACTTGAACTTGTGGTGAAGGAATTTTCTTTCCCAGAAATGTACGGACTCTGAATCTTTGAACAGAAGAGATTGCGCGCAGAAAGGGAAAATTTCTCTCTTGAGAAGGAGCAAACCCAATTAAGCAGTAAATATCTATTTTACTGTTGAAATTCCCTGGAACTACCAACCGTGATAAAATTGGAAATGAATCTAAAGTTGGGTTTCTCATTTCTGGTAACTGGTACTGTTATGATGAGGAAGAGTCAGGGATGGAGATCCCATCACAGAAAGGGAAATAGATAGAAATTGGAACTCACTTTTTCAAAGAGACCAATTTAGACGAGTACATATGTCCATAAAAGTGACATTCATTTGAAAAGGGAAGAATTAAAAAAAAAAAAAAACCATGAATGTATTGTAATTATATCAATTCTATGGAACATCTTTTTTTTTTTTCAGTCGAATCCTAAATATTTTGTATTTGTGCTAATTCAGTTCATTCGATAAATTTTGCATAGAAATCGTTGATATATATATATATATGCCAGCCAGATATCAATAGTCCTATGTGATATGACTGGTGTTGACGTAAATTTTTTTAATTATATTTTAATGTTTTTTCAAAAAAATATTATCCAATTTTCTTTTTTTTTTTTCCTTTGTCTCTTTTTCTCATCCCTTCCCTTCCTTCTTCCTCCGATCGGTTGCCTAACCTCGGCGACTGGCCAACAGCGAGGGTTGACCTCGCTAGTCTCAGGCGAAGCTCACCCCGACAGGCGACTCGTGAGGGCGAGCATCGCCCGCCCCAATTTGTTAAGAACGTGACGTGAGATGCATCATCATGAATCAAAGAGAGTACAACTAAGGAGAGGTTTCATGAGGGGGTGCATCTAGTAAACCTCACTAAGAAAATTACATAGAAACAGAACAGATCCCTAAGACCTAAGACAAATTCTTTTCCTGTTTCCAATTTGTTTCCCTTCTGATAGATTGTCCTTCCATTTTCTCCGCAAATATGCGAAATAAAAAAAATGGGCATGGCTCTTATTTTCTGTTCTCAAAAGGGTAAAAAAGAAAAAGAAAGAAAAAAGAAAGGAAAAAAGAAGCAGCTTCACTCTTCTTCGTCCTTTTTGTCTCCGTCATAGGATTTGAGGTATTTGACCTATCAGAACCAGCAGTCCCACTCCCATCCTCTGTTTTCTTTTCTTTTTTCTTTAAAGGTTCTTTGGTCTTAGACGGAAGCAGAAGCAGGTGACTGTGTGATGGCGGTGACCATGTCCAGGGACACGCAGGGCTGATCCACTGGTACCTGCAAAAACCAGACAAAAAGTCAAAGATGGAGAAGAAACTTTTTCGTTCCATACGTGGCAGTCTGACAGTACGTTGTTCTCCACACGGGTAAAGCCTTTTACTGGGTGAGACAGCAATACGGTACTTCCCTCACCATTAATGCCTCGACTCCATCTGCATTATTTGCTGATGAATTGATGATGGCGTTTAGTCTTCAATGTGGGCCAAGAAGCAGTGAAGTTTGCTGATATGTTTTTCAATATAGAGACTCTTGCTTCGTTCAAATGATGGGTCACTGTAATTTTTTCTACTCCTCTAGCATTTCGATAAAAGAAGAGGAGGAAACAGCCTCATAAATATCCCATTGGAAAGATTTTTTCACTGAGTGCAATCATTCTAATTTTATTAGCATTCATGCTGTTGAGTAATAAAGCGAGCCGGATACCATGCGTGTTTTCTTATTTAAGATTTGAACATTGCCTCTAAAGTTCTCGTTGGAAGGTAAATGCATAATCTAGGAATGATTTGTCTTTATATGAAAAAAAAAAAGTGCAGGTGACCGGCAAAATTATGAGATGCTTGGATTAAACAGAACAAGGGAAAGAAAACGAGAGCTGTCCTGTCCCTCTCATTGATGGCAGGAAGCATTTTTCGTCGGTGAGGTTGACCTGTCAGATGCGGATGTATCTGGCTAAATTGCATGTGAAAGATAATAAAGCCCAAAAAACTGTATGGACCAATCAATCGTATCCATGAAAATTAATCTGGGTCTTGTCTTGGGGGGACACTATCTTCTAGATGTGATGATGCGTTGATGACGAATGATGATGCAGGCTGCGGTTGAAGGACAGGATGTAAACCCAGAGAAAGAACAGGATAACAGTGAAGTGGAGCAATGGAAAAGAGGATTGCTTTGTTTGTGTTTGAAGTGATGGTATGGTCAAAACTTTGACTTACAAAGTGTCCTGCTCCAAGAATCCAGTAGAAGTGCAAGTTCTTGTATGATCTCTTGAACCCCTTTGTGACGGTTTCTGTACCGCAAAACAAAGGTTTCCTCTCCATGCTTAAAAACGTCTTGAGTCCTTCCCACCTGAAATTCATTTTTAACAAAAGGATCAACTGCAAAATCACAAATTGGTTGTGTGTGTGAGAGAGAGAGAGAGAGAGAGAGAGTTACTTGAGCTTCTCAACCCATGCTTCAGTCCCCTTAGTTGCACAGATTAGATCAAGCTGCATGACATTAATCAGATCAAGCCATTCCATTAGATTTCCTTTTCTTTTTGGTTGCCCTTTTTATAAATTTTTCTTTTCTGCTTCTCCCAATACATTTTCCCTGAAGATAATGTCATTGTTTGGGCTACAAATTACAGGAGGACCAGCCTGAGCTGAATCTTTATCTAAGAAAGTCAGCAACAGGATGCCAAGGCCATGAGGTAGTGATGAGTAGTCAAAACTCTAGTGGGGAATTTGACCCACCCACTCCATGTGGAATTTGAACCCACTCCAGCTCAGTTGCTTCCCACTGAAGTGGAAAAGTTGAAACTCGAAAGTGACTCAGAGAGAGAGAGACATCTTACTTGGCCATTGTATAGAGTCACATTCACTCCTTTGGCGAGTAGCTCATCGACCTGAATGCATAATATGCCTAAAAGATCAGCACCAAAAGCATATTTGAGAGTAGTGAGTAATTTACTCACGAGACACGTGAAATAATAGGAGATGGCAAAAGAATAATCAGCAGCAAAAAGACGAGCTTTTGCTTTCACTTTCTGTCTTGTAAAAGATAAGAAGATTGTCTGCAGCAAAAGTCTGAGCTTTCATTGTCCATGTACACAAAGGTAGCATCTTTCCTCAATATACACATAGGCAAATGGTCCAAAACTTACAATGATATGTATCAGAGGATTGAGATCACATCAATTAATCCATTTGAACCACCTACAGAAGGATTGATATTAACATTTCTCTAGCACAATGACGTCGATTACGTTACCTCTGCAATTGTTGGTCTCATGAAATCACCTTGAAGAGATGAGAAGACGGAGTCCGACTGCTCTCCCCATCTGCACAAGACGCATAATTCGTGTGGTTTCATCAGATGCTGGAAATCCTCGACAGAAGTATTTTTCTTGTCCAATGAGGGAACGAAAAGGCGCTCACGTGAAATTTGCTGGGATAATCCGGAGCTTCTTCTTGACAGCCCCGTTCATCAAGGTGTCCAAGTCGCCGGTACCACTAGCAGAAGTTTTCAAGTAACTCAAGTATCTCGCGTATTTCTTCATCGATGCTCCTGGCGCTAGTTCCACTGCTTCCATGGACACGGGGTCCATTCCGCTATCCAGTAAAAAATTGTAGAAATCCTACACCATCAAGAAAGTTGTGAAGGACCCAAAACTTAGAATTTGTAATGTCAAAGAAGAACCAGTCTGGTGAATCATCTTGGTGCTTTTAGTGTCACGGATTCAACTTTACAGAAAAGAATGTATAGGATATGACGTACCACTGAATTGCTACTGGAGGAGATCACTCTCTCAAGCTCACTCCAAGAGGATGTGGCCTCCGTATATTGCCCGCTCCTTAGCTGCTGCCTAATCTTCTCAGCAACACTGTTTTCAGAAACCGATTAGTTCCATCACCAGAGATAATCCAATCCAAAAAAATCTTCTTTCCTTGCCAATTTACTCGAATGGTGAAGGTGATAGACCTGTTAGACTTTTCCACACCATTGCCATCAAGTCTCGAAACGTCTTTGAGAAGAGGAGCCCATGAAAACTGCAAAAAGGAAGAGAGGAAAAAAATGATTTTCAGGCGAAGATTTGATTATTCAAGATTCCCAAAAGGAAAAAATTTGGATAACATTAAAGGATCTGCTTTTGTAATATATTCACACCACAAAATCTTCAGGGAGATCCAGCTGTCTCCTAACGCAACTCCTGCATGAAGAGATCAATCAGAGTCCAGAAATTGAATCTTTAATTCGTTCTAACACCAGATGACACAATCTGAATCTTGAAAACCAAGAAAGCAGGGTTTTCTTCGTTTCTTCTTTTTTCGGAACAATGAAGAGTTTCACCAGTGAAACTCGGTTCTTGAGAAGCTGAAAAACAGAAATCTATCTTATGATACCTCCAAGCTTAAGCTTCAATTTGCCAGATTCAATGGCTTTCAGTGCAGACAAGGCAAGAGTGACGGCAAATTTCCCTCCGTAAGACTCGGCCACAATGTATAGAGGACTCTTCTGGAGACTCTCGTTCCTGTTGAATATCTGTATCAGCAATGTACACAAATCTGCGCCAGCTGCTTCATCTGTCTTCACAAAAGCTTCGGGTCCTCCACAAAACTGTATCCTGTTCCAACTGGGTTGTCCTATATTTGTATTGAATCAATCAAGTGTCATCCAAATATTAATATAAACGAGCAAATGAGGGAGAAGAAAACATCAAATCCATGTCTCATTTATAAGTTGTTCATTGTTTTACCACGAACAAGAGATCGGCTTTCTGCAACCATGTCGAGTTTCGTGGTTTCAGGTAGGTGTCCAGTGGTCCAATCTCTTCAAAGTTGCCAATCCCAACTCCTGATGCACCCTGTTTCAATTGACGCAAGTACATAAAACATGTCTCAAAATACATTGTATGCACCTCAGGAGCTAAAAAGATAAGTAATTTTCTCGTGTTTGGTGCAGAGGGAATTACAGGTCCACCCTGCAACCAGAGAATGACAGGCCAGGGCTTGGAGGGATCATCAACTCTGTTTGGACTTCTGTAGAGCCACCAGAACATGTGCGCTTCTGCGTAATTGCCCAACCAAAACACGCGCAAACGCAAAGAAACAGGGTCAGACAATGGAAGCGAGGATTAATTCACCGGTTCTGAATCATTTTTTTGGGTGAACCTTACTGGCCTGACTTCGACATAACCCCACTCCTCTGATCCATCCTCCGTTCTCCTTGCAGCTATGTCCGTCCACCCACACCCAAGCAACAGCAGGGACAACAGAGTCACGTAGGTACTCGCCCTCCTCATTTTGAAAAAGCCCAGAAAACCCAACAGAGCGTTCTCTTCACGATATCGAGCGAACAAGAAAGGCAAAGCAGGCGACTTTATACACGGACGCGCACACAATCAAAAGTGAACTGGAATTAGCTTTCTTCTTGCTCTGTTCCGCAAAAGATATGAACAAGAGAAGATAGTGGGTCGAAGCTCCCGCTGATTTGACGTCAGTGGTCTTTCCTGTCTTCCTACGGAGAATTAAAGCTTATGCATTACGGCGTGCCCAACTGGATAACAGTCATATTACTGATAGCCCGTGAGCAAAAATGCTCAATACTGACCTAAGGCTACTAATCTTATACCCTCCAAAAATCATAAAAAAAAAACATTGCACTAATACTAACAACATTAAAAAAATCGAAAAAAAAAAGACCAGATGGGTCGTGTTTTGTCTTACATGCGGAGTTCTGTCCTAAATTGGCGCCATAGATGTTTGGTAACTTCGACATAAAGTGATCTGGACCTGAACTAGCTGTGGAGTGGAGGTGAAAGGAATTGTGGAGCTTTTCATCCTAGAGTGATTGCGTGCAGGAAGAAATTCTCTCTCTTGAGAAGGAGAAAACCTGGCTGGACACTGAATTTCTACTGTTGAAATTTCAATTGGATTACCCCATGACAGAAGGGGCAGTGAATCTACAGTTGGGGTTCTGATTTCTGGTACTGTTACGATGGTGAAGAGTCAGAGATCAAGATCCCATGAAAAAAGGGGAAAAGGTGGAAATTGGAATTTACCTTTTCAAAGGGAGCATTTTTGGACAGGATTTTACTGATAGAATAATTTGATTTGAGGATCTAAATAAGTCATTAAATTGCTTTGTCCGAATTTTCGTCGGATCACCGGATATATCGGATGTAAAGTAAACAGAGGGTATTTCCCACCATCATATAAGAAAAAAAGATATGATCGGTAATTAGGAGTGCGGACACCAGCACGTTAAAATAAGGAACGCATTCACGAAGGCCGCCGTCCATGTACATCAAACGAATGGGTCATAGGAGAGAAATCTCCCTTTCTCTAGCAAGGTAACCCTATAACTGCACCGGGTCCAAAGGAATCTTTTGCAAAGGGACCATCCCTTCTCTAGCAAGGTAACCCTATAAGCTGCACTCGAGGGTCCAAAGGAAATTGGAATTGATCTTTTGCAAAGGGACCATTTTCGACAAGAGTCTACTTGACAAGATAGTTTGTTTGGATCGCATTAGTTAACTAAAGGACGGACATCGCACGTGCCCCGTCAGGCATAGATCATTATCACGCATGCTTCGTTACCAACTTGAGAACCACGCAATTCCATATGTCGATCGTGACATTCGCACGACATCAACTTTTAAATGATTTGAGTGCGGTTTCCGTCTGATGGAGAAGAAATTAAGAGCAGATTCGGAGCCTCCGACGTGTCTTGTCTCTGTTCTATCTCGGTCCGCCGTAAGAACAGGGGGCTCATTGATTGCGATTACATATGGAAAATGCCTGTCGGTATTAACCACCGTGGCCTGGCCGCAACATTCAGCTCATGCACTGCTGTTCATGAACCCTGGAGCAGATGGGAGCAAGCGATGATGAGCCGTTGTTTCAAGTAACAGAAGAATGATCTAAATCGCTAAAAGAATTCTTAACTCTAGATTCAGTCTCACTCTCTGTCGGTAAACTTTATGTCTCAACCCAAATCTACTCATTCTTCTTCTTTTTTTTTTTTGGAGGAGGGGGGTCTAAGAAGAAACTCAAACTTTAGGCTCAATCCTAAATCTATCCCGAATTTTGTTTGTCTAGAGAAAACTGCCAGCTTTTAATTTGTTCTCATATCTACTCATGCGGTCCAGTTCCAAATTGACGCGGCATTTCCATATTGATAGCAAATCTACATCAGCAAGTTGGCATGATATGAAAACTTGGGACGACCGAGGGCGATTTTTGGACGGCACTAATGGAATCGATTCGTT
>JAGVVM010007395.1:0-16562 GCA_019149425.1 Psidium friedrichsthalianum
GGATTCACAGACATAAATATGGATTAGAATATGAGTCCTTGACTCATTTTGCCACCTCTAGGCAAAGATGCATTTAGGACAGAAGCACCACGAGGACCGGTGTCACGGTCCAGACTTTAGCCCTGTTCGAAAGGACGATACGATAGTAACGCACACACCATTCGCCAGGACTGTTTGTATCGAAAAGGGGTCTATAGAAAATCTTCTACTCATTTATATTAACTGATAGTATAACCAATGTACATCAGGGATCCATCAGCTCCCAGCTGGTGTCCTCAGCTTTGACTCGTCGGACGTACGGGGGACTTGTTTTCTTCTTTGCGGGGAGAGAGCCGTTTGAAATCCTCCTCCAGCTCCCAAGCTGGTGTCTTCAGCTCCATGGCCCGTTTTCTTCTTGGCACTGTGGTTGAGTCTTGAACTGGGTTTTAGAAAAAGGGTACATCGAAATAAGATAGCTCATTTATAAAGGGAGGCAATATTTTCACACTAAATCCACCGATTATCACAAAAACTACAAAGTTGCCCTAAACAGTGTCCTTCGACTCGGGTAAGGTTAGTGTGACGGTGCTATCATTGGATATAAAGTCGAGCTGTAGTGGTGAATACAGCTATCGACCGAAGAAGTCAAGGACAACGGTGATTATTGATTGAGTAATTATAGGTTGGATGTCAACAAGGGTAGGAGAAAATGCTATGATGACCAACACATATGATGTCATATTGTCTGCGAATACAGTTGATAGTCAAACACTAGAGATGAGCACCAATCCCGGTCCAACCCATTAATTGGGGGTGGGGGGGGGGGGGGGGGGGGGAGTGTTTTAACAAAATAGGGATAAAAAAAATTGCATTTTACTGATTTGGATTCCACACCGACTTATTTACGATTTAGGGATCCGTCCGGCAGTCTTATTGTCGGAGGACCCCAGTTCGACAGCCTAGTTGCAGAACGGGGCCTCCCCCTTCGACAGCTCCCCCCCTTTTTGCCCTTTTCCACTGAAACCCCGCCGAACGGCCCTCCCTTGGCAGCTCCCCTCCTCTTTTTTTGCTGAAGCCCCCCATTTCTTTCGGTACTTCCCCCTTCATTTTAGAAGAAAATCTCTTTTCAGAAGCTTTCTTCTGAAACTTCATGTGAATATTCAGAAGCTTTCTTCTGAAACTTCAAGTGAAGATTCAGAAGCCTAAGCTTCTGAATCCTTCACGTGAAGGATTTTGAAGTCTTAGGCTTCTATTAAAAACCCATGCGAAGGCAGAGGAAAATGACTCGGCCATTTTGCAAAGATGAAGAGAGGGAACAGAGAGGAAAAGAGAAAAGGAGAGAGAGAACCGAGAGAAAATCGAGAGAGAAAAGAGAGATTTGAAAGTCGCTATTCAATTTCGAACGTCTTTCTATCTGCGATCAATTATTCCATCAATATTTTCTCGCTATCAAACCAGGTAACGTTTCACTTTATGATCTGTTTTCTTCTGCCGTTTGCGTTTTTCATTTCGTTGCATGTAATGTGAAGTTTTTTTTACACGGCAGAGAAGCTGGATAAGAGGAGAGAATTTTGAGAAGTCGAAGTATCTTTTTCCACCGTCTTGACGTACACATGCTTTTTGGTTAAGATAATGCATATATCTTTGTTAGGACTAATTTGAACATGTTTTGATTATTTTAGTGCTGTTGAGTCATTGTTTCGTTATTATTTTGTAATGTTTTTGCATGATGTTTGGTCCAAAAAAATATCTTATTTTTGCGCTAATGATATATCTATTTTACATGTCGATACATGTCTCACGAAAAATTTTGTGTGTATTAAATCCTATTTTTAAATTATTGAAATAAGAATTGAATGTATATGTTTGACGAAAAAAATTTATGGAAAAAATTTATTGAAAATGAAAAATAAAAAATCCAAAAAAATTAAAATAATCATAAAAAGTTTCTAAAAAAATTGAAAAAATTCCATGATATTTAGTAAAAAAGTTCAGATGAATGTAAAAAAATAGGAATTTCAATTAATTAAATAGAACTTATTCTTTTTCGTCCATTCCTTTCTAAATGTCGATTCTACCCCTTATGGATAAATTATCTTAGAAAAATTATGCAATATTTATGAAGTTCCTCTGTTTCATTTGTAGACATGACACAGAGAAATTACATTTAGCCGGGACCTGAGGATAATTCACTACTCACACAGTAGGTTCAACATAGATCGCAGGCCATTTGGGAGGTTGAGGTAAATAATTAAGAAATTTATTAGTTGAGTTATCATTTGTAACAGTTATATCGTAATAAAATTGCTACTAACAAATTAATGTAACATTACACATAAATATGATAATGAAGCTCTTCATGTTAACGAGATGGAGCGACACTACACGAAGCTGAATTTCATCATCGAATAGAACTGTATATTCGAGTTTCGAGATTTTACGGAGTTTGAAAAATGGGATTTTGGCAAGTTGATCACCATTTGATTATAGTTTTTGTTGAGCGATGGAAGCCAGAGACTCATACCTTCCACATACCAAAAGATGAATGCACCATTACACTGCAGGATATCGAAATTTTTACAGGGCTTCCTATTAATGGAAATGCAGTTACTTGCCCCACTAATAGGAATTGGGGCGATATTTGTAAGAATCTACTTGGTCAATGGTCTCCACTCAGTCAAATACGTGGTTCGATGATAAAGATAACCCGGTTGAGAGGACGATTTGATGAAATTCTTGACGATACCGATGAGGTTACCATAATACAACATGTGAAAGCATTCATTCTACAATTGGCTGGAGGATCTATATTTTTTGATAAATTGGGTGCTAGGGTAAATGTAATTTTTCTTCCATTACTAGAGAACCTCAGGGATCGTACGTCATACAGTTGGGGTTCAGCAGTGCTTGCGTGGTTATATTGAGAGTTATGCAATGCAACAAATCCATCAGCGCAACAAATCAGTGGTGTCCTATACGTGTTGCAGATTTAGGCGTGGGATCGATTCAGTTATGTGTTACCATCCATCAGAAGCAGTGGCCCTTTACTAGATGCACCTCTTGGTAGTCGGTATGTGATATATATATATATATTTAGTTCGTGAGTGATAAAAATTTTCTGTCTGTATAATATATGTAATTATTATTTTTTTGCAGCTAGAGTCAACTCCTACAGATAAGTAAGGTCCCCACACATACTTCGCCACATTAACACTATCAATTTAATAGAATGACATTCACAGATATAAGTCATGATAGAAACGAAGGAGTTTAATGTAATGTTAGCTTTTAAATTAATTCTTCATTTAATTTGATATGTTTTAATACGATAACAGATTGTTTGGGAGCCCTACACTGATGACTGATGATATTCTCGAGACTTTACCAGATTACTGTATGAAGGGAAAAGACATTTGGACGGCTCATGTAACGTCCACAAATTGTGGCAAGAAGCCAAAAAAAAATGTGGGGTCCACATCAATTAATTTCTCCCACTCCCCTTGACTTTTCTCTCCTCTTTCCCACCTTTTTGTCCCTCCAGCCGTGCAACATTTCTCAAGAAAGTCTGCCATCATCATTTTCAAGTCACTAACTCTCTGCACTCTACTGTTTACGCAAGAGGGGCTGTCTCCATCACGCCTTCTTTTTCCTTCTCTAGCTTCTTCCTTCGGCTCGTGAATCTACTGCATCTTCTTCTCTTCTTCTTCTTCTTTCGATTTTCTTCCCCGACGCCACCGTGAGTTGCTCCTCTAGCGTTCGTCGTTGCCAGCCGCGTCGCCGTCCCCTCGCCGTCGCATCGCGCGCGAGCTTGGCCGCGCGACTCCTCCTTCGCCAGCTAGCCCTACCCATTGTTGCTCGCCCAGCTGCAAGCTCAGCCGTGCCACCAAGCCCGTCGCCGCTCACTGTTGTCCTTGTTGCAAGACCCACTCTCTCTCTCTCCTCTATTCAGCCCCGTGTTGCGCCTCAGCCCGTCACTGCCCTTAGTCGCCGCGTCCAGCTGCTGCATCGCGTCGCTCGAGGCCACCGTGTGCTCGTCGTCGTCACCGTTCGTCGCTGCCGTCCGCCGGTCGCTACCACCGTCCGCCGCCAGTCGCCGCCGCTCATCGTCGTCGGACGATTTTGGGTGAGTTAACCCCTAATCTCCGATTAGGTCATTAATTACATTTAGGTTAGTTTATATTAAATTTGTGTTAGTCTAATTAGTTAACCGCGATCGATTTAAGTTAGTGACTCTGGTTAGGTTAAATGACGCGGTTAGGGTAGTTAGGCTAAATTGGCAGGTTTACATTGTGAGCAAATTATTGTTTAAGGCGGGCTGAGATTACTTAAAATTTAAGTAATTAATTTTGGACTGATCGAAAATTTATTTAATTATTTTTGGATTGGTAAATAATAATAATTATTATTCTTGAGTTTATTATTATTAATTAATTAATTAATTTGGACGAAATTAATTAATTAATGTTTGGATAATTTAATTTTGATGCTCTAATTATCCATGACTTATTATTATTAAATTAATAATTATTTACGTTGATAGACGTATAAAAATTTAGTTAATTATTTGTGGATTGATTAAAAATTTAATCAATTATTTTGGGCTAAAAACAATAATTATTATTATTCTTGAGTTAATTATTATTATTTTTAATTAATTAATTTGGACGAAATTAATTAATTAATATTTGATTAATTAATTATAGTGTTTCAATTAATCGTGGTACAAATTAGTAATTATTATTATTTTGATAATTATTTGCGACGAATTTGTTAATTAACTTTATTAAACTATCGATGGATGAATATTTGTTGATTTTCTAATTCGCGATTAATTATTTATTTATCTGCTTGTTATTGTTGATTTATTCTTGGGTGATTTAATGGATAGTTATGTATGTGACCGCGTGCAAAGTCAAAATTTCTTATTTGAGCATGAAAGAGAAAACGGTATTGAGCCGGATTTTGAGCACGACCGTGTGTGCATTTTAATTAAATGCAAAGATAATAACTGGATTGGTTGTTTGGCGTGCTTGTGTGGTCACATATTGGATATCGTTACTCGGGGGTGTCCCGGGAACGACACCTGATAAGTTCGTGCCGTGTCGATCGGAACCACACGACTTATTGGAAGCACGATAGTCTGTGACGTCAGATTAATCGGATGCCGGTCGCAGCTTGTGACGGACCGAAGTCCTTACAGGAATGCCTGATATATCTGTGCCGTGTCGATCGGAATAACACGGATTATTGGTTGCCGTCGCCGACGGAGCGGGACGAAGCCCGGATATTCCGGAAGAGCACCAACTGCCTAGTGTGCTAGGCACCAACTGTCTAGTGTGCCGGGCACCAACTGCCTAGTGTGCCAGGGCCAAGTGCCCGTTAATAACTGGAAATCGCATGTTGCATAATGTCTGAGGGTTGTGTGTGTGGTTCTGGTAATTGTTTTGATTTGGGATGCGATATAATTGTCAAGTAAATTATTGTACTGTGTGAACCAAGACAAGATAAATTGCATGTGAGTGACAGTTGGGTTGCTTTTGTGTTGACATGACTGTTTAGGTTACCTGAGTGAATCAATGCCCTAGTTGGACTTAGGCGTTGACTCACAGAGATATTTATGTCTCACCCCCTCGTTGTTAAATATTTTTCAGGTCCGTAACTGTGGAGATGCGCTGAAGTGGATGACGAGGGTGCAGTAACCCTCTTTTGGAGTAGATATGAAGTTAACCCTGTCCTGACCTATTGTCTTTTGCTGGTCTTAGGAAGCCACCCGAAGTGTGGGGTTGTATAAACTGTAGCTTTGGTAGGGTTAACTATTATCTACTAATGGAAATGGTAGTCTTTTGCTGAGCTGGCTGTTGATTGATTTGTGCTCCTACTTTTCTATCCCTGTTATTTTAGTAATTGTTTGGGAGTTTCACGTTCCGCATGCGTATAACTATAAGATAAAAATAAATGGGTCGATGACGTGCCTGGGACGTCACCCTTTTATGACTCGAGGATGTCACAGCTCATGTCTCACTTATCTATTTTCATGTAGTTGAGTCGCATTATCCGGACCGAGTGCTTCGTCAATTTGGCATACAGTAACCAATATCGAATCCTCCCGTTGATCATAAAACCTTTCATGCCATTGAATTAAGGCCAATTATAAAGAATTGGGTCGAAAAGCATAGAGAGTGGATTGAAATATAGAATAATTGTCTTAATCATATAATCCGATTTGATCCTGCAATGGAACCACTTCACTTCCATTCAAAATATATGGAGTAGTACCGTGCATGTACACGGTGGTGGATTTTTTATACGGGAGGTGCAGTAGGTGCAGCGATTAATGCAAACACTTTTAATTTACTTCAGACCATTTTTTTAGTCACATAAATTGTTAACATTTGATAACTTCTATTGACTTTGATTTCATGGTGCGAAACAAATCATATCATTATGCAGAGCTACGTCTCGAGAGAACATGCGAGAGACCATACGGAAGATGGAGGATATCTACATCAATGCTACATGCCTTCAATGAAGAGAGACGACTAATAACGATTCCACGACCCCAATCAGCACCTACCACAACATCTTTTGGATTGCATAGAGATGACTCACCTTAGACTAGTTAATCCATTCGGAGGACTATTAGAACTCATCAATATACAGATGTTGTATAATACGACAGATTTCACTCCTGAGTTTAATCTCGAGTTCGGCCAGACAGATCTTACTTCAGGGTTCAGCTAGTTCGATCACTCATTTCATGCGGGATTCCGTCCTCAGACTCCCACAAATTCTCCGATGGCTAGAGGATTTGATCTTCTCCCTTTTTCTCAATATGCTTCTACAGAATATGTATCGTCTGAGTATGAAATGTTTACTCAATTTGATGATGCATCACAACCACAATTGTTACAAGAGTATATACCTTCGTCATCTATACATTCCACTCAACTGAAATCTCGTCGCCGGTATAATACTAGACCTGTTGAACACCAGAGAGGACCTTCTTGCGGAATAGGAGGCCACATAGGGGACGACATCATCATTGAATGTAATCAGGGTTGACGATTGTTATGTATTATTACTAGATTTTTTTACATCATAAATATGATATTGCTATGTGTTGACAGCTAAATTTTAATCAAGTTTTTTTTAATAAAAGTAATAGAAAATTCATAAAAAAATTTATAAAATTGAAAAATCAAATTTGGAAGCTTTAGCGAAGCTTGAGGAACCAATTTGGAAGAAAAAATAATTTTTGGAAATTTTCATAGTTTTTAATATTTTTTCCATATTTACAAAATATCCGAAAATAAAAAAAATAGATTTTGTGGCTTAAAAATAGAAAAAAATATCTAATATTTTTATTTTAAATACCTTTTATGTTGGACCATTTCAATTTGAAAAATCTAATTGGAGATTGTGCATTCCTTCACAAATGTAACTCCACATCGAGCTTAAAAAATGCAATTTCAATCTTTTTTTATTTCTTTTTTCACTTTTTAGGAGTTGTGACATAGCCCTATAATATCCAAATTTTTTATCTCACCCCAATAGTGCCCGAAATTTCTCAATTGTGACCAAAGAGCTCAATTGAAATTTTTAATTTAGCTCCCAAATCACCAAAAATGAAATTTTTGTAGGGGCACCCATGAAAAAAAAACCCACCACCCTATATTTTAATTATTATGAATCCATTGATGGGGTGATTTAGCTTAATTCGATCATTTAGGTTTTGGTTTATTGAAAATTCAATTTCGGTTGAAAAATGAAATTTGGGATTTTTGCACTAAATCAAACAATTTTATCCCCAAATTACCTTTATTAAATGGAAAAACATGCTAGGAAACTCAATTTTGGTGTCAATTTTCCGAAAAAAGATCATTTAAAGGCTCAATTTGATTATTTTTGGTCAATCGGGTCAACCGGGTCGGGCGGCTTTGAGTCCATTTTTGATGCTTCACCGCCAGTATTTATTACTGTTCCGTCGAGTCAACTTGATCTAGATAATAATAAAAAAATATAAAAAAAATTCCAAATGATTAAAAAAATTCAAAGAAATTACAAAAAACTCCAAAAAATCAGAAAAAAGAAAACCACATAAAAATATTACACAATTATTTTTCTCGGGTTCATTCTTAATGAGAGCTCACACAAATGACATTAGCAACTACATACTAAAAAGATAAATTAGCTAGATCTGCTATCGAGTCTCCGAATACAGCTTCAGAAATTAAAGCCACCTCATCCATAACTTTTTTTAAGGTTTGAAGAAGGAAACCATCGGCATTTGCCTCAATCTTTTCCTGAAAATAAATAGCTAAATAATTAAAATTTTACAATGTCGATTATGACCAATAAAGAGTAGAAATAATATACTTTCTAAAGTAAAAAGATTATTGAATAAGTAAGACGACTCAGAAAGGTAAAGAACCTTAAATCGATCCGTATGCACAAGTTTGATTGTTGTGTCTTGATTTTCCACAATAGCCGCAATGGTTAGTCGAAGCACTACTGCTCAGCACACTCCAATCCATCTCAGTACGTATGCATGATGAACAGGGTCTTCCTTTCTTTCTAAATATTTTTGCCCAATTTTTTTTGAATTTTTCTATTCTTTGGGATTTTTTTATTATTACGATAAAATTATATGGTCAAGATTTGTCCAGGTGGGTAGCGCACATTCGTTACATTAGGCAATTAAAATCAATGACTTATATTTAACCGAAGATCAAATCTACATTGTCCAATCTAATTATCACTTTCTACGGTCTACATCTAATAAAGTTTTCCCACAAATTTTTTTGTTAAATATGTAGATTCACTTATTATTTCAATATTTTGAAAATCATTTCCAATTAACCCTCCAAAATTTCAAAATCATGGTGAAATACGGGTTTAATACCCATAAAATATTCGTGAGACATGTATCGACATGCAAAATAGATATATGAGTAGCACAAAAATAAGATATTTTTCGGTGCAAAAGAGACATATATGTAGAGTAAAAATAAGATATTTTTCTAACTAAATAGCATGTAAAACATCACAATACAACAGCGCAATAGTGATTGCACAATACTAAAATTTAGCATGTTTTGACAAGGATATAGACATTACCTTAACCCAAAAATCATGCGTATGTTGAGATAGGAGAAATTGGTACTTTCACTCTTCTAACTTCTCTGTCGTGTAAAAAAATCGACGTTACATGCAACGAAATAAAAAACGCAAACGCCAGAAGAAAACAAATCATAAAGTGAATCATTACCTAATTCGATGGCGAGAAAATATTGACAGAATAATTGACCGCAGATACGAAGACGTTTGAAATTGACGAGCGATTTTCAAATCCCTCTTTTCTCTCTCGATTTTCTCTCGATTCTCACTCTGCTTTCTCTTTATTTCTTCTCTATTCCCTCTCTTCGTCTTCGCAAAATGCAGAAGTCCTTTTTCTCCAACGTTGGGTGGATTTTTAATAGAAGCCTAAAACTTTAAAATTCTTCACGTGAAGGATTCAAAAACTTAGACTTCTCAATCCTTCACGTGAAGGTTCAGAAGCAACTTTTGAACGAGTGGAGATGAGGCATTCAGAAGCCTGAGCTTATGAATCTTCATGTGAATAGTTAGAAGCCAGGCTGCTGAGTAAAAGGAGGAGGCCACGTTTGTTCGGCGGCCTGGTCCGGCAAAAAGTCCGCCGGACGAACCCCTAAATCATAATTTCTTCGCCACGGAACCCAAATCAGTAAGATACAATTTTTTTTACCCCTAATTCATAAAAAGCCCCAATAATTGGTCCAGTTTTTGGATCAGAACCGTATCCCTTGTTTTTTTTTTGGGTTCAACTTTTTTCCTCTTCCAGAACTAAAGGTGTAATGGGGCACAGACAATGTGCATTGTCAAATTTCTGCTCAGATTTAATGCCAAACTCCAAATCAAAAAATTAAATCTTTGTCATTTGTTCACGACGAGATAAGAAACTCACGCTTAATTTTCACATTAGCCAGGAAATCCATTTATAGTTAGAAAATGGATAAGTCTTAGACTATCAAATTCCAACATAAGAAATCTGATTATCTACAAAAAGAATTAATATACTCTAATTAAGAATGAACTATAGCTTCAAAAAAAGAAAAAGAAAAAAAAGAGACACAGCAGGTTCCCTGGTGGGGTCGGTTCTCGTCCAGTGACTGATAGTCGAGTCACTGTCAGTCAAGTTGAAAAATATTATCGACTCATGCAATTTGACTGACATAATCAACTTGAAGGGAGGGATTTTCAAGCGAAACAATATATGTCGCCACATATCTGGGAGAAGGAAAAAAACCATAAAATAAAAAAAAAAACATGATGGAGTGATCGCATTGAAAAGAAAGAGCATCAGCTTTCTTTTCATGAACGACGCAGTGAGTTCGATAGACTGCCATATTGACATTTCAAATTGCTCTGACCTGTGATAAAACATTTACACATGTTCATAATATACCTGCTGCTTCAATCATTGTCTACCCCAAATTTACCTGGAAAGGACACACAATACAGAAACTTAGTACACGATTCATATGTCGTGCATGCAAGGCTGAGAACTGCCAGGCACTAACCTTTTGTACAAGACTTCGACATCCTCATGGAGGAATGGGTTCTCAAGAAAAGGATCACCACATTCCTTTGTGTCGACAGTCTCCACATCGAAGTCCTGAAAGCCACAATACTCGTTCCACTCAAACCACATTTTCGAAATCAATTCCTTCTTGAAGCATGTAACATGATCTTCCTCTTCGGGGGAATCAGCAGCAACCAGTCTATATGCATAGACCTTTCTCTTCTGCCCAGGTCGAAATGCACGACCTATTGCTTGCCGAGTAACTGAAGGATTGAGGTGCACGTCCAGAATTATAATCCGTGATGCACCCACCAGAGAAATTCCTTCACCACATGCCTTGATCGAGCCAAAGAAGACTTTGGCATCAGGTGAATTGTTGAATTGCTCCATGGATGATTCCCGCTCCTCGGTACTTGACTCACCTGATATGAAAAAGATTTCTCTCCCAAGAGACCAACTTCTCACTTTCATCACTAACCGCTCCATGAATTTCAGTGGTAATAGGAATTGACTGAAGACCAGTAGCTTCTCCCCCATAGACTCGCACAATCTCAGGATATTTAGAAAGAATTTTGCCTTAACTCCCTGCTTCACATCTAACTTCTCCAGCAACTCATCAATTTTTATTATAGTCTCAGGATCCACTGACTTACTATTAACATTAGTTGCAACTGAACTGTGAGTTAAATGTTTTAATTTTGGATGCAGATAAACAGCACTTCCAACAGAATTCATCTTGAACTTCCGTGGAAGCCTCTTCACATTCTCCACTTCAAGCCTCTGTTTGGGACTAAGATTCAGCACTACAGTGTAGTCAACAAGTCCAGGGAGCTCGTCCAAAAAATCACCCTTATAATAATGGAGAACTTTTTTCGTCATCTCGCGTAAATCTTGATGACGTAGCTTTCCTCTTAAAGTCAGTTTCCTTCTGCAAAGTATGCTCCACTAAGTCGTAAAAACAAGTTTCTTTTCCACCTGTCAACTGCTTCCTAATCCCAGACATGTTTGCCCTACTCAAGATGCGCTTGATAACAACTCGTGAAGAGTCCAGTTTCAGGAACTTGGGATGGACAAGATTCAACACATTGAATACCTCTTTGACATGATTTTGATAGAGAGTTCCTGAAAGAACAACTTTCCTTGGTGTCTGCACTTTGGCAAGAGATTGAAGAACATCAGTGTTCTCATTCCGAGGTGTGTGCCCTTCATCCAAAATAAGAAGTGACGGGGCTTCCAGCAGTATTTCCTGACATTTAATAGAATGAGCACTGGTACCAGGGTCGCAAACAATTGCAGAGAACTGCTTGTACCCCAAGAAAAGTATGCTTTTTTGATTGATCCATTGCTTCAAACCTCCAATTGCTGGGGCCTGCTATCTGCTTTATTATAAAGGTCGAGCAATGGGATGTCCTCCACCTGCCATGTCTGAAATTCCTTTTTCCATGTAGGCAATATTCCTTTAGGAAGCACCACAAGAGGCCTGGCATGAGGATATTTTGCAAGGAAGCTCTGCATGAAGCTGATCATCATAAATGTCTTCCCGGATCCTGGAGCATGGGCCAAAATACAGCCCCCGGGATTATCAGTGATTAAGTTACTGACAAGAAAGTTGAAGCCCTCCACTTGATGAGGTTTCATCTGCTTCATGTGCCTTGGATGAGCAGCTATCTCTGTCACTGCCAAATCATCCTGTGGCAGGTCAAAACCAGCCAACCCTAAAGCACCGCTGCCTTTCCGGTTATCATACACGTACGGCCTGCTGCTCCTCTTTACCTGACATACATGGAGTATAAAATAAGTGACACGGGGTAGAGAATGTTCTTATGCAAAGCTAGGCTGCATCAGATCAGAGGGTTCTCAATCAATAATCTAACAAGAAATGATTTTCCATGTCCACCAATTTCTGTTGATTGTTCAAATGAATCCTCCAATTTTCAATTTTGCAGTCTACCTTAATTATGCTGACATAACTACTGACAATGGAAACAATTAAAAATGAGCAAATAAATAATAAAAATTTAAAGAAGTTTCACATTAACTGATGATCAACAAAGACAAAAAAAAAAAAAAAGACCTTTACCAAAAAAAAAAAGACAAAAAAAGACAATTTCCTTTGGGCTATTAAGTATACCAGTGTCCAGCAATTCCATCATTGTATTGCAAGGTTTTCCTTTGGTGCTCTATGTCATATGATCTGGACAGAGAGGAACCATATTCTCTTTAGAAATCAATCCCTTTTTCTGCCTGCTCTGAAGAAGCACCTTGTGAAGGTTGTTAGGGACATGGCCTTGACGTTTAAACATGTTGAGGACACCCGTCGCAACTGTAGGATGCAAGCCAATTGGGGCATCTCTCCGTCAATTTTTGAGTGACTTTTGGCTGCTGTTCAGCCTTTTTTTTTTTTTTATTAACCTTGTGGCCACTGTTTTGGCTGTTTGCCGTCTCCTCTTGTTTGCTGGGTTTCCCCCTTTGTTTTCCTTTATGTTCAGTCACCTATGACACCTTGCACCTGTCTTGACACCCCCTAGTGTTGGTAAGTGTATGAGGTTTGTATGGTCGTGTCCCTCCCCTTGTTTTTTGCGCCATGTTTAGTCAATATTTTTCTTACTTACACCCCCCCCAAAAAAAACAAAGACAAAAAAGATTCGCCATTAGAGAGAGAGTTTGAGGGAGGGAAGGAGATGGTGGCAGCCACCACCAGTAAAAGACTGGCACCACCAGCCATCCCCCCTCTAGGGCCAGGCACGGCTGCTTTCTCGCCTTAGTGAGGCCAATCTTCCTGGAGGTTGCAACCCAGGCAAGGAGCACCACTACCTCACGGGGTGGCCCGACCCAAGCGTGGTGACAATATAATCTTCTTCGGACTTTGGTGGAGCAATCATTCTTCAGATCATCCTGAAGAACAAAATGGTCGAGGATCTTGAGGTCCACAGATGCAACCGGGACCACCTGAACTTCACAGTCCGAGAAGATCATTGAGCAATCACAAATATAGTGAACATGAATACACAGGAGAGAATTATGACTTTGAGACTCTAAATCTACAGAAATAGTGGAGCTTTTTGGCTTTAAAGGAGTGAGGGGCTTGAATGACTAAGCAGAGAAGGTGAGGCTGAGACCATGCCTCTCTCTCTCTCTCTCTCTCTCTCAAAATCAAAGTGCCTGCTTGCTGGGTCGCGTGATCCAAGCAGAGATCTAGCCATGCAATGGCAAGGAGGAAACTTGTCTGGTCAGAATTGTGCAATTCCAGTGAGGACCCACTGGATTAGAGTGAGGCAATGGTCGACAGTCAACACCACCAGACACTTCCTGGTGGTGACTACCAGGACCAACTCTCCCTCCAACTCTCTCTCTCTCTCTCTCTAGGTTTTTTTACATTTCGTTTTTAATTTTTCAATTCTCAAACTTTAATTTGATTTTTTATTAACTTTTTATTCATTTTTCAATTTTTTTTTGAAAGTTGCCCTGGCAGTCAATGGTACATTGAATAAGTGAACTAATATCTGAGTTTGATTGCACAAATCGTGCAAGCTGTGCAATCAAGCAAGTTAAAGACTTGATTGCATAATTAAAAAATGAAGAACTTAAATACATATAATTGCATACTGAAAACTCCAGCAAGAAACTGTGGCTCATAAGCTTCAAGGTTCATGATATCCATTATGGAAATACTCTACAGAAAATCTCCAATGCATGTATTCCTAATATCTCTTTCCTAAGTCTGTTGTCCTCTATTAAACCAATATCTTAGGCTACACCCCGCAGCTAACGGAATACTGTGAAGATCCATGAGGCTTCTTTATCATGAAATACTGGTCAAGAATCTACATGTAGACGATGCAAGCACACTAGCCAAATACAATAAACTTTTTGTCAAATCTCACCAGACATGCATGACAAATCCCCCAATAAATAGAGAGGCTGAGCAACAGAGGTTAATAACTTATCAAAAGACAATTCTAATGAGACCTCATGCCAGCCAAAAACAAAGCAGCATCAAACATTCACAGTTACAACGGACATCAAAAATTTGAACATGAAAGGGGCATTCAAAAAGGATACGGCCAGCAAACAAAGCATGCCATAGCTGGAGGAGAAACAGGAGCTCGAAAGTCAGATTTTCCTCTCCGACACCCCAGAACCGACCAATAGGACAAGATACGCCTGAAAATTGAATTGCAACAGGTCCATCAATCTCGCACAGAATGGCCAGCAGAGAACCCCCATTCTTCACAGCACCAGCAGGGGCAGCAGCCAGCAAAGCTCGAGCAGAAGAACTCCAAATTGGAGCCATGAAGACAGCAAAATAGTTACTTGAGCACAGCTATAACACCAAGACAGAGCCAAAACAATTAGCCAAAAATATCAGGCGGCAAATCCAGCTCCGTTTGCACCCGTCTATTGCGCGGTATATCCTCTATTCGGTAAGCAAAGGCTTTATCCTTCCCACTTTCAACAAAGGTTTCTTCAAGGAATCACTAAGATAGGACGTGCCTCGGGAATAGATGTCATTCTTTTCCTTCCATATGAGGTGCAAAGTGCTGCAAAGGAGAATCGGGCAATTCTATGATTTCCTTCCTATAGTCTGTTGTACTCTATAAAACCGTCTTATTCTTAGGTACCACCCAGCAGCTTATATGGACTTACTGTGGAAGATCCATGAGGCTACGGGTTTATCTAGAAATACTGGTCAAGAATTTCTCCATGTAGCAAATGCAAGGCACAACTAGCCAAATATACAATCAAAAATTTTTGGTTAAAAATCTCACCAAGACATTTGGCATGAACAAATCCCCCAAAAAAATAGAGAAGGCTGAGCAAAGAGGTTAATAACTTAACAAAAGACAATTCTAATGAGACCTCATTGGCCTATCCGATGCAAAACCAATCAACGTCTCAGTTACAAACATGCATCAGCAGAATATATTTATTGGACAAAAAATGGGAATTTTGAACATTGTGAAGATGGGCCTGTGCAAAATTCAGAATTTGCCAATAGATGGAAGCTTACTTTATTATTACTGGAACTCAAATTATTGGTCTCGATTGTTTTCCTTATCAACAACCCCGCACACCCGAACAACACATTAAACAGATATCGTTTTGAAACAAATGAATGCGTTTCACAGTCTTCCAAGTCTCCTCATTGAATGTCATTCAGGATGAAGGGAGTGCTTCCGGTTCTCTATATCTTCAGATATATCATAAACAAAGCAGAATTTGGGAATTAAAATACTTTCAGCGGATGAATGCATTTATGACGGCAAGTAAATGTGTAAGCACATTTTTATGCTCTAAAAGAGGAAACACATTTCAAAAAAAGGTTTTTGAGCCATGTAGACATCGATTTAAATCAAGTTAGTTTATAACGGCCAAAAAATGGAAAAAAACAGAAGGTAGATAGTTTTCAACAAATCCAGTACAGATTCAGGACACCGCAAAATTAATCGGGGCCAGGCTAAATTAAATCCTCCTATTCAGGTAAGCCCAATGTAGCCAAACACAAATTACTGTCCAAAGTCCAACTTCCAATGGTGGCACTTTTTCAAGCCACTATGGTGGACATTTTTAGGGAGAAAACAGCAGAAGGCTCATTAAACTTAAAATTACCAAGAGTTCTTCAAATAGCACGCATTAGGATCAAATAAAGGAGCATATGCCATTTTCATGCTTTACAGTTAAACTGACACCATTAATTTCATCGCACAAAAGTGAAAACTTTGCAGCACACATTGCTTTCTTCAGCAAAGATTAAATCCTTATAATCTTAGATCAAACTCAGCAGGGCAATGTTCCAATTACAGGAAAAAAGAAATGCTCCATTCCTGCCTGCACTTCCTTACGCCTTCCTAGGATAAACATTAAATAATACAGACACAGATGGAACCGTGATTTACAATGTCAAACAAAGCAAGCTGAATAAAATATGTGAATTGTGGCATAAGAGGGGAGGGACGGAGAATTGCACAGAAAGCGTCATGGA
>JAGVVM010007396.1:0-17876 GCA_019149425.1 Psidium friedrichsthalianum
GGCCCGATGGACCCCAACCCTCGGGTCAGCAGCACACAAGAGGAAACCCCACTTAGTGCATTGAGGTTAACCCCACCCCCTCTCCATCTTTGTCAATTCATGTGAAGGGTGCGACGTCTACTAGGTCGTGGAATACAATTAAATATGTCTCGTCAGAGTCCATGAACGACAATGACTCCCAAAAATTCCGATGGATGATCTTCCATTTCCTTTTCCCTTTTCCTGGGATTTTTCTTCGGGGGTTGCGATGAAATCAAGGAGAGATGTTCGATAACTAGGTTGGAATCTAGGATCGGCATGGTAACCATTCTAGTTCTCTGACTTCGTTCCATGAAATTAAAAAAAATGATAATCATGTTTGGTAACGTAAATGATTTTGATTTTGAATCTGTTCCCGAAAAAACAATTTTGGAGCAAAAACCAGAACAAAAAAAAAGTTGAATCTTACAAAAGAATCACTTTTAAAAATTACAAAACAGAATAAAGTCTCAAATCTCTCACTTTTTTCCTTTCAATTTTCTCATCACTTTTCCCTAGATCAAAAACATTTCATTTTTAAAGAAAAAGACTTAAGATAATAATAAATTAAAAAAATTTCTAAAAAAAGTGAAAAAATTCTAAGACATCAAAAAAGATTTCAAAAATTCATAGAAACAGAAGAAGCTTATATTCGGCTAGTTTGACCTTATTTTCATAAATTTAGGCCTAGATTCTACAAGTTTCATAGATTTTGTTCTTTTTAAGGGAAAACCATAAACATCTTGAAAATTAAATTCGAACCATGTTTCGCTAAGTCCTATAGCTTTATTAGGGTTCTGTGATGCGATTTATCAATGCCATGATTTCTTGATTTGCGCATTTGATTTCATTGGCTGTGATTTGCTTATGTTTGGGTACTTTAGACTTAATCTAGTTTTAGAAAATTTGAAAAAAGATAAAACAACATGTGTGAACTTTTAGCACTGGCTTACATCATAGGTTTAAAAATGAATTGAAAATTTGCATGAAACACATTTAGAAAACACTCAACTTCGATGTCGAAAGAGCGTCAATGGAAACACCAAAGTAACCAAGTTTTATATCCTAGATTTCTCTAGTTCCGTGGAATTGAACGGTTTCTCCCGACCGTTTGATAAAATTTTCGATTTACTTCTTAAAAAATTGGTGGCGACTCCATTTGCATGTACACATACACATGCCACTAAAAAAACTAAGATTGAATTGATATTCTCTAGTTGCGATGGTATAGACCTAAAAGGGCTCGAGCAAATTTAAAATCACACACTAACTCAACATGATCTTTCCTTTTTTAAGCTTAAAATGACATATAAGACGAAATTTCACTAAGTAACTACGTAATTATTTGAATTAAATGACATAAATTGGGAAGATAAATATTTCAAAAATAAAATTTTATGCAGTTACCAAATGCGTTTCTGTTCCAGGAAACATAAATTTTATGCAGTTATCAAACACGTTTTGATTCTTTAAAACTCATCTAGAGAACGAAATAAAAAAAAATTATTCTAATCAGAGTCAATTTTTAAAATTAGAATGGTTGTTATGCAGGCTCTAAATTTAGGGGCATGGGGGTAGATGGATCGAAGAGATCGCTCCTACTTTCTTGTTCAAAGTCCCGACCCCTTTCGATCGAGTACGGCAGGCGCTGGATCTTCATATATGATCGTTATGGTGTTCATTCTTCAGCCAGCGTAGCTCGGCCGTTGAAGACCTAGAACGTATGATCTTTAAAGGAGACGGAGAAAAATATCTTCGCAGAATCACTTTTCTTTTTCTTCTTTGGACCGTGCTTAATGTCTGTGCAGCTTTCTAGTAAAAGTTAGTCAATTATCCTACTTTATATCGAAACAAAAAGCCGGGAGTAGGTAGGGTTTGCTTTTCACATATGAAACTAGAAGTAAGGAAAAATATAATGAAAAGAAAGGTAACGAAACCTTCGATTAGACTTTAGACCTTACAATAAAGAGACGTTGTATATAGCATATTTTAAGATTAAACAAGAAATGGGTATTCCTTGTTTCATGTCAAATCTTCAGGTTTCATATAGATATATATACACACACACACACACGTACTAACAAGGATTATCGGATGATGATGATTGCTATGGCATACTTACGTCAACTGTATATTATAAATTGGCCCACAGCATTCACGTTGTGAAAATAATCTCTCTTTCTCTATTCAATCTCCCATGAAATCAGCCAGGAGTCAGGTCACATCCAACCATACAATGATTCTCATCAATAATCATCTTTAATTAACGTCATTATCACCCTATATCTACATCTTGATATGGACAGGGCAAATCTTTAGTTTATTATTCTAGGAGTCGACCATTAGCTTAACAGCCTTTTGCAACCTTCAAATGAGATTTGAGGGTTTGATACAACAGCTGTCGAGATGTGATTAGCTGTTTGTGAGAAGAAATTGGATGCCCTCTTGTGTGTAACTACACAACTGCAACTCTTCGAGGCCATTAATGGCTCTTCGCAACATATCCTTTTGCTTAGTCGAACTATTCTTTTTTCGATGGTTATAGAAGAAAAACACGCAACATATAGTACAATAAAATCATCTCTTGACTCATTAGTTACTACTGTCTTCAAGGTGTAATTTTACCAGATGTCTCCGAAGAGACCTTCTAGGTTTAATTGAAAAGTATCAGAAGGCACCCTTAAGTTGTAAAATGTCATTTAGACACCATGACAATACCAACATCATAATGCGCTGTCAACAATATTTATAACATCACGTATAGGGATTTTAACTATAAACATTTCGCCTATTGCAATAAACGATGGCTAAAATACATTATCAAGGTTTATACAATCATTTTGGTGGTGCTATATCCTAAAGTAAAAAATAATAATGGTTCATGTATATTATTTTTCTACATGAGATCAGCTATTGCCCTTTTCCTTCATGAATCGCCCTCCTATCGGAATTCAATGCAGCTACACACATGGAACAAACCCTAAAATGTGTAGATATACATTCATGTATATGACCCTATTGTAATTTGCCTCTATTGGCCTGGCCTGAAATTGGAAGCTCCCTCGATACCCTCTCTAAAGGAATTCTTTGGGGGCCACTTATGCACCAATCTCCATACCTTCACAACTTTGTCAAACTGTAGCACCAAAAGTAATACGGCATCATCCCTTGTTAATATGGCGAAACTTTCACCTTAACTGAGCTCTTAGCTATGGCACAGTGCCCACCATCAATTTCAAGTTATGCCTCTGGATTAATTAAGCATACCAATTCAGCCCCGGCACGTGGCACTGCGGTTGGAAACCGTTGTACCGAGAGGCCCAAAGACCGTCTGCTGGTGCAACGACGGGGTTTGAGGGATCTGGCTGAGAAGAGATGCGATGGAACTAGTCCCTTCGTTGCTATTCCTGTCGGCGCTACCCGGATCGTTCCTCTCCGCGCCGAACTGTCTTTTGACCAATGAAGGGTCACTCGCCTGGCGGCAACGTCCTTGTCATTCCAGTAGAGCGAGTTGAACTGACCGCTTCGGGGGAAGAGGGCTCGTACCGGTGGGCGCTTGGACCATGGTCAATTCTGGCTTTAAGCACGAGGGTGATGCGAGGTGAGAGATCACGTTGCCGGCGAAGCCGCCGCCACCGTTAGCCCCCATCATCCCTTCGAAAAGGTTCTGCTCCTGCTCGAAAAATGCGCCGTAACTTGTGGCCGATGTCTTCGGGAGGTGCAGCTTCATGTTCTGAGGGTTCATCATCGTCAACGAAGGAGGGATGGATTCGAGCATGTCCTCCATGGAGTCATCCCTCTCGTGATCAATTGGCCGGTGGGCGCTGTTCTTCTTGTAGATGCGGCATAGCACCCAGTCATCCAGCTATAGCAAACCAAATTAATTTCACGCCCATTAAATCAAAATAATCAAACCAACCCAAGAAACGAAACGAAACGACTCGGTTCGATCATTACCCTCAGGGAATTCTTCTTGTTGCCCACGTCGCATCCGGGCGGTCTGTTACTGACTTTGTTCTCGATGAGACGGTACTCGTGCATGATCCAGTTCGTCTTGACGCCTTTCGGGGGTTTCCCGCCGTAGAAGACCAGAGCCTTCTTCACACCGACCTTCTGATTCCCGACGGCAGACAGCACTGTTTATCGGTCCCGTGGCCTTCCAATACCCCGACGTCGCCGCCCTGTTCGGCCTCGCCCCATTCGGGTACTTCCGGTCCCTTGGGCTAAAGAAGTACCATTCTTGCTCGCCATACGTCGCCTTCGCTGCAAAACGAAGAAAAGCGAAAAAGGAAAAAGAAGAAGAAGAAGAAACTCCAGTAAGCCACGATAATCTTTCCTCTGCTTCGTATAAACTGCAAACACTTTCCGCTTCTTTTTCGCAAGTAAAGAAGGGTTAAAATAATTCGCGAGACTAGAACCCGATCACTATCGACGTATACGAAGATTAAAGTTTGGTTTTTGGCAGGCGAATAGTCTCATGTATACTGCACTCTTGACGCAAGATCATATCGAACGCCCTCAGATACGCCAAGAAGCCTTTTCTGGGTCATCGAAAATATCTTCCTCGAAGTAGATTCGATATCTCAACAGAAAAAAAAAAAAGAAAAAAAAAAGAAAACATATGCCTCTTCGCTGTGTATATACCCGGAAGCTCCCACGGATCAAACTTGTAGATATCGACCTCCGCGATGATGGCGACGGGGAGCAGCGACGAAGCCGCCTTCTTCTTGAGATAGTGGACGACGAGCTCCTCGTCCGTGGGGTGGAACGGAACCCCGGCGGCAGGTGCGGCCCCGCCGGCGACGCCCCGATGGTTCCGTGCTGTCCATTAACAACCCTCCTCTCCTAATAGCCCTGCTGCAATCGATCACTCGAAACCCACCGAGAATTTACAAAGAGAATGATCAACAAGAGAACACATGAGAGAGACTTTGTGAGAGAGAGAGGGGAGAGAGAGAGAGAGAATAAAATGTGAGTGTGAAGTTTTGGCTTGGCTCGTCCAATAAATGGGTAAGGAGAAGGAGCGGAGAGGCTCAAGCCGAAGAGGTGGGCGAGCGGTGATCCAGTACGCCACGCGCTATGTGTTGACGAATAACGGCGCGCCACGTTGCCGAGCGGGCTGGATGATTAGTGGATTTTAAGCGCGGCTTTTACGTTAATGGCCCCTGCAGTTTTTGCCTAAACCATGCACGGGCCGACGTAGACGTGGAGGGATCAGTAAACGGGTTACGGGTGGGGACCGTTGGAGTGAGACGGAGGCGATGGGGGGAGATCGCCCCCGCTGACGCTGACGTCAAGCGGGGAGCGAGCGCCACCAGAAAGTCGACTGTCGACTTTCTGGTGGCGCTCGCTCCCCGCTTGACGTCAGCGTCAGCGGGGGCGATCTCCCCCCATCGCCTCCGTCTCACTCCAACGGTCCCCACCCGTAACCCGTTTACTGATCCCTCCACGTCTACGTCGGCCCGTGCATGGTTTAGGCAAAAACTGCAGGGGCCATTAACGTAAAAGCCGCGCTTAAAATCCACTAATCATCCAGCCCGCTCGGCAACGTGGCGCGCCGTTATTCGTCAACACATAGCGCGTGGCGTACTGGATCACCGCTCGCCCACCTCTTCGGCTGAGCCTCTCCGCTCCTTCTCCTTACCCATTTATTGGACGAGCCAAGCCAAAACTTCACACTCACATTTTATTCTCTCTCTCTCTCTCCTCTCTCTCTCTCACAAAGTCTCTCTCATGTGTTCTCTTGTTGATCATTCTCTTTGTAAATTCTCGGTGGGTTTCGAGTGATCGATTGCAGCAGGGCTATTAGGAGAGGAGGGTTGTTAATGGACAGCACGGAACCATCGGGGGCGTCGCCGCGGGGCCGCACCTGCCGCCGGGGTTCCGTTCCACCCCACGGACGAGGAGCTCGTCGTCCACTATCTCAAGAAGAAGGCGGCTTCGTCGCTGCTCCCCGTCGCCATCATCGCGGAGGTCGATATCTACAAGTTTGATCCGTGGGAGCTTCCGGGTATATACACAGCGAAGAGGCATATGTTTTCTTTTTTTTTTCTTTTTTTTTTTTCTGTTGAGATATCGAATCTACTTCGAGGAAGATATTTTCGATGACCCAGAAAAGGGCTTCTTGGCGTATCTGAGGGCGTTCGATATGATCTTTGCGTCAAGAGTGCAGTATACATGAGACTATTCGCCTGCCAAAAACCAACTTTAATCTTCGTATACGTCGATAGTGATCGGGTTCTAGTCTCGCGAATTATTTTAACCCTTCTTTACTTGCGAAAAAGAAGCGGAAAGTGTTTGCAGTTTATACGAAGCAGAGGAAAGATTATCGTGGCTTACTGGAGTTTCTTCTTCTTCTTCTTTTTCCTTTTTCGCTTTTCTTCGTTTTGCAGCGAAGGCGACGTATGGCGAGCAAGAATGTACTTCTTTAGCCCAAGGGACCGGAAGTACCCGAATGGGGCGAGGCCGAACAGGGCGGCGACGTCGGGGTATTGGAAGGCCACGGGGACCGATAAACCAGTGCTGTCTGCCGTCGGGAATCAGAAGGTCGGTGTGAAGAAGGCTCTGGTCTTCTACGGCGGGAAACCCCCGAAAGGCGTCAAGACGAACTGGATCATGCACGAGTACCGTCTCATCGAGAACAAAGTCAGTAACAGACCGCCCGGATGCGACGTGGGCAACAAGAAGAATTCCCTGAGGGTAATGATCGAACCGAGTCGTTTCGTTTCGTTTCTTGGGTTGGTTTGATTATTTTGATTTAATGGGCGTGAAATTAATTTGGTTTGCTATAGCTGGATGACTGGGTGCTATGCCGCATCTACAAGAAGAACAGCGCCCACCGGCCAATTGATCACGAGAGGGATGACTCCATGGAGGACATGCTCGAATCCATCCCTCCTTCGTTGACGATGATGAACCCTCAGAACATGAAGCTGCACCTCCCGAAGACATCGGCCACAAGTTACGGCGCATTTTTCGAGCAGGAGCAGAACCTTTTCGAAGGGATGATGGGGGCTAACGGTGGCGGCGGCTTCGCCGGCAACGTGATCTCTCACCTCGCATCACCCTCGTGCTTAAAGCCAGAATTGACCATGGTCCAAGCGCCCACCGGTACGAGCCCTCTTCCCCCGAAGCGGTCATTTCACTCGCTCTACTGGAATGACAAGGACGTTGCCGGCCAGGCGAGTGACCCTTCATTGGTCAAAAGACAGTTCGGCGCGGAGAGGAACGATCCGGGTAGCGCCGACAGGAATAGCAACGAAGGGACTAGTTCCATCGCATCTCTTCTCAGCCAGATCCCTCAAACCCCGTCGTTGCACCAGCAGACGGTCTTTGGGGCCTCCCGGCGACAACGGTTTCCAACCGCAGTGCCACGTGCCGGGGCTGAATTGGTATGCTTAATTAATCCAGAGGCATAACTTGAAATTGATGGTGGGCACTGTGCCATAGCTAAGAGCTCAGTTAAGGTGAAAGTTTCGCCATATTAACAAGGGATGATGCCGTATTACTTTTGGTGCTACAGTTTGACAAAGTTGTGAAGGTATGGAGATTGGTGCATAAGTGGCCCCCAAAGAATTCCTTTAGAGAGGGTATCGAGGGGAGCTTCAATTTCAGCCAGGCCAATAGAGGCAAATACAATAGGGTCATATACATGAATGTATATCTACACATTTTAGGGTTTGTTCCATGTGTGTAGCTGCATTGAATTCCGATAGGAGGGCGATTCATGAAGGAAAAGGGCAATAGCTGATCCTCATGTAGAAAAATAATATACATGAACCATTATTATTTTTTACTTTAGGATATAGCACCACCAAAAATGATTGTATAAACCTTGATAATGTATTTTAGCGCATCGTTTATTGCAATAGGCGAAATGTTTATAGTTAAAATCCCTATACGTGATGTTATAATATTTTGTTGACAAGCGCATTATGATGTTGGTATTGTCATGGTGTCTAAATGACATTTTACAACTTAAGGGTGCCTTCTGATACTTTTTCAATTAAAACCTAGAAGGTCTCTTCGGAGACATCTGGTAAAATTAAACCCTTGAAGACAGTAGTAACTAATGAGTCAAGAGATGATTTTATTGTACTATATGTTGCGTGTTTTTCTTCTATAACCATCGAAAAAAGAATAGTTCGACTAAGCAAAGGATATGTTGCGAAGAGCCATTAATGGCCTCGAAGAGTTGCAGTGTGTAGTACACACAAGAGGGCATCCAATTTCTTCTCACAAACAGCTAATCACATCTCGACAGCTGTTGTATCAAACCCTCAAATCTCATTTGAAGGTTGCAAAAGGCTGTTAAGCTAGATGGATCGACTCCTAGAATAATAAACTAAAGATTTGCCCTGTTCCATATCAAGATGTAGATATTAGGGTGATAATGACGTTAATAAAGATGATTATTGATGAGAATCATTGGTATGGTTGGATGTGACTCTGACTCCTGGCTGATTTCAATGGGAGATTGAATAGAGAAAGAGAGATTATTTCACAACGTGAATGCTGTGGGCCAATTTATAATATACAGGTGACGTAATTATGCCATAGCAATCATCATCATCCGATAATCCTTGTTAGTACGTGTGTGTGTGTGTGTAATATATCTATATGAAACCTGAAGATTTGACATGAAACAAGGAATACCCATTCTTGTTTAATCTAAAATATGCTATAGTACAACGTCTCTTATTGTAAGGTCTAAAGTCTAATCGAAGGTTTCGGTTACCTTTCTTTTCATTATATTTTTCCTTACTTCTAGTTTCATATGTGAAAAGCAAACCCTACCTACTCCCGGCATTTTGTTTCGATTATTAAAGTAGGATAATTGACTAACTTTTACTAGAAAGCTGCACAGACATTAAGCACGGTCAAAGAAGAAAAAGAAAAGTGATTCTGCGAAGATATTTTTCTCCGTCTCCTTTAAAGATCATACGTTCTAGGTCTCAACGGCCGAGCTACGTGGCTGAAGAATGAACACCATAACGATCATATATGAAGATCCAGCAGCCTGCCGTACTCGATCGAAAGGGGTCGGGGGACTTTGAACAAGAAAGTAGGAGCGATCTCTTCGATCCATCTACCCCCATGCCCTAGAACTTTAGAGCCTGCATAACAACCATTCTAATTTTAAAAATTGACTCTGATTAGAATAATTTTTTTTTATTCGTTCTCTAGATGAGTTTTAAAGAATCAAACGTGTTTGATAACTGCATAAAATTTATGTTCCTGGAACAGAAACGCATTTGGTAACTGCATAAAATTTTATTTTTGAAAATAATTTATCTTCCCAATTTATGTCATTTAATTCAAATAATTACGTAGTTACTTAGTGAAATTTCGTCTATATGTCATTTTAAGCTTAAAAAAGGAAAGATCATGTTGAGTTAGTGTGTGATTTTAAATTTGCTCGAGCCCTTTTAGGTCTATACCATCGCAACTAGAGAATATCAAATTCAATCTTAGTTTTTTTAGTGGCATGTGTATGTGTACATGCAAATGGAGTCGCCACCAATTTTTTAAGAAGTAAATCGAAAATTTATCAAACGGTCGGGAGAAACCGTTCAATTCCACGGAACTAGAGAAATCTAGGATATGAAACTTGGTTACTTTGGTGTTTCCATGACGCTCTTTCGACATCGAAGTTGAGTGTTTTCTAAATGTGTTTCATGCAAATTTTCAATTCATTTTTAAACCTATGATGTAAGCCAGTGCTAAAAGTTCACACATGTTGTTTTTATCTTTTTCAAATTTTCTAAACTAGATTAAGTCTAAAGTACCCAACATAAGCAAATCACAGCCAATGAAATCAAATGCGCAAATCAAGAAATCATGGCATTGATAAATCGCATCACAGAACCCTAATAAAGCTATAAGGACTTAGCGAAACGTGGTTCGAATTTAATTTTCAAGATGTTTATGGTTTCCCTTAAAAAGAACAAAATCTATGAAACTTGTAGAATCTAGGCCTAAATTTATGAAAATAAGGTCAAACTAGCCGAATATAAGCTTCTTCTGTTTCTATGAATTTTTGAAATCTTTTTGATGTCTTAGAATTTTTTCACTTTTTTTAGAAATTTTTTTAATTTATTATTATCTTAAGTCTTTTTCTTTAAAAATGAAATGTTTTTGATCTAGGGAAAAGTGATGAGAAAATTGAAAGGAAAAAAGTGAGAGATTTGAGACTTTATTCTGTTTTGTAATTTTTAAAAGTGATTCTTTTTTAAAGATTCAACTTTTTTTTTGTTCTGGTTTTTGCTCCAAAATTGTTTTCGGGAACAGATTCAAAATCAAAATCATTTACGTTACCAAACATGATTATCATTTTTTTTAATTTCATGGAACGAAGTCAGAGAACTAGAATGGTTACCATGCCGATCCTAGATTCCAACCTAGTTATCGAACATCTCTCCTTGATTTCATCGCAACCCCCGAAGAAAAATCCCAGGAAAAGGGAAAAGGAAATGGAAGATCATCCATCGGAATTTTTGGGAGTCATTGTCGTTTCATGGACTCTGACGAGACATATTTAATTGTATTCCACGACCTAGTAGACGTCGCACCCTTCACATGAATTGACAAAGATGGAGAGGGGGTGGGGTTAACCTCAATGCAACAAAGTGGGGTTTCCTCTTGTGTGCTGCTGACCCGAGGGTTGGGGTCCATCTGGGCGAGACCCACCGGGTGGGAATCATCGCCTCAAGACCACACACTAATCAGACCCTCCCCCTCTTTTTAATTAACTCCCATGACCCTTTCCGGACATGAGTACAAAAGAACTTTATAATCTTTCCCTTATCACAAGTACTTAGTTTTGGTATGTGGATAGCGTCGCTATGCACCATTATCTTCTTTCTCGATCTATCCCCTCGTGAAAAAGTATGCTTTTCCATCAAACCCTAGAAAACACTCCACCCTCCACCCAGATCTGATTCTTTTCCTCTCTTCTCTTTGTGGGAAAAAAAATGAAGGAGAAGCCGACTTTCGTTCGTGTGCAAAATAGAGAAGGAATGGCAGCACTAGGTTTTCAAGTATCCCCCATTCAAGGGCACTAGGCATAGTCAATGCGTTCCATATTGCAGGAACGAGACCGTAATTTGAGCGATCAAGGGAACTTTAGGGGAGGCTCGCGTGACCGATGCGTGTCGAGTCGGGATACGCCCTTTTCAATCGCTAATTTGAAGAGATGGTTGTTGAACTCGCGTATGTCTCCGTGGTTCTTATCCACGCGGAAATCTCGCTTAGGTCGATATCCGATGCCATATGACGGAGGAACTTGATTCTTTGAAGTGCACTTTATAGCAGTAATCAAAAGAATGCCCTGTGCTGTAATAACTAAATTTTTAAAGACGCGAGTTCTGCTGTGTCAGATTTTTCACCCTCGTTCCTTTATCCTTTTTTCCATTTGTTGATTGGTTTAGAGTGCAAGAGAGTTGGCAATGGCAAGACACGATTCTTGAACCCCTTAGGTCAAGAATAACGACGCGATCTATGAACTATATGGACCAGCTTTTGGACCATTAATTTCGCCCTACGTCTCAGCTAGCAATTTAAGTTGCACTAGGGTTCGATTCGATTCAACCCTTGCACCGTCCAAGCACGTGAGGAAGAGAGTAATTCAAGAACGCCCTAATAATTTCGAGGAATTATGACAGCGTAGATCAATAAAAGTGCCTAGGGCTCGAGCGAGGGATATTGTGAAATTTCCAAGAATCTTGCCATTCAAGCCTCGGGCCCGCGTTCGCATTCGAAGCCCATCCATCAATCGGGCCACAATGTCATATTGGCAAATTGGTGTCCTTTGACGCAATCTAGAAACGGCAAATGGATTGGGAATTTTACAAGGGAGTAACGCCATGTAAATTAAAGAAGTTTTTTACTTTGGGCACGAAACGCCAGCAGAAGTGTGCTCAAAGAGCCGCCGGGAAGGAGAATGTCAAAACGGAAGGGAGCAAGAACGAGACCAAAAGTAAGTTTCAGATTAAGAGTGGGTTGATTACGAACAAAATCCCTAAATTGTTTGCATGCCAGTTCAGTAGTAAATTTTTTTAATTTGGCAAATTTAATACTAATTTTTTTGGAATTTGTCAATATAATCCTTTCGGCCAACTTTGACCGGAAATATGCCAAGGCTGCGAAGCCCTTGCCGGCCATGGGCAAGGGTTAGAGCCCTAACTAGTCAATGGAGGGAAAAGGTAAGAAAGAAAAAGCAAAGAAGACAATGTAAAAAAATCAGAAAATTTATAAAAAGTAAAAATTCACGCCATGTAAAATGGCGGATGTCCATGTTAGCAATCATCGAATCAAAATTGACCGGAATGACCATATTGGCAAATTGCTAAAAGATTTGAGATTGAATGAAAAAATTAAAAATTTAAGACTATTGATATTCGTACAATAAGTTTATAACATTTTTCAATAAACTTCCACAATCGAGAGTTAAAAACCAAGTATGTAACAATGGTGAGCAGATAATCTCATTTCGATCTAGCCATTAGGTAAGCGCAAATCAATGGATAATGAAAATAGTTTGTTAAAACTCATCAGTTTTGCTTCGTGAGCAAGAACACCTCCATATATCTTTTTTTCTCCCAACAACAAACCTCGCGTCCACCCAGTTGTGGCAAGTTATTTCATGGATAGACCCGTGTTGAATTAATTAAATTGGACTAATGACGTATACAATACTTGAATATCAAATATAAATACTTATATATTGATTCTTGATCTCATCCTTTAGATACTAATACTACGAATGTAATAGAAGTATCTATCGATTAACAAATCGTTTCAAAAATCATCATCTCGTGATTACTGAAAACGAATCAGATGTAGTAGCTTGTGGAACGAGGTCGAAAAGATTGAAAAAGAACTGGTCAATGATTCCAAGTGCAATCACGGATGATCTAATCAAGCCGTCACAATCGACGGGCACAATTGATGACCCGCTAATGATTTGTTCTTTCACTTGGTTCAAATGGAAAAGGGACAAAGTACATTAGCGGTCCAGAGAAGAACGCGTGGTGCGCTGAGGTGATGGGATGGAAAAACTCATGTTCCTGTTGGACACTTGAATATAACCAGATAAATTAAATACCACATTACCACCACTAATCACATCACTTAGAAAATCGATCTCGATCCATACAAGATCATGTGAATGTGCTCGATGTAATATTTACTGATCAACTGCATATTCATGCAGTTTTGTGGCTGGACAAAGTCGTTGGGGGCAAGAAAAACTGCAGACACAGAGAGAAGACGTGGCTCTGCAAGCAGAAATTCCCACAAGACAATCATCGGGATGATTTTTCTATTTATTTTCTATATCCCCGTCTTTAAGAATTACACAATGTAAAAAGTTTGAGATGATTTCCTGATGATAAATTTTATACATACGCATTAAGAAAGGAGGATGGCTGTATAGGAATCATACACTTAGATATCCGCGGCCCATGTACATCATTGATAATCCCCAAGGGAGTATGCCACTCCACTAATGACCATCTTGGCTAAAACAGGATTTGTCTTAAGAGCTTCCTCGTAAGCACTCCAGTTGTGTAGAGGTGCATACCGCAGTACTCAAAATAGTCCATCCCTAGAAGAACGTCAAAAGCGACTCAACAAGGAGCATCATCGGGATAGCTTTATCATGAAACAGACAATTATAAATAGCATATAAAATGACAAATGGGGTTCATCTTTAAATCTGAGATCCTCTCTCTGTATCTAGTAGGCAATGCGTAAAGGTCAAGAAAGAGAGATTTTTCCAAGCACCTCTCAAGACTTAAAAGAAAAGAAACTAGTCACGAATTCACATGCATTAGGTGGATCAAGCTATGACAATAGAAAGGCTCTTGATCAAGGCCATATTTGAAAACCATTGCACTTCTCACACCAGATAAGTCAAGTTTGGCTGTCAATTACCTGTATCCCACCATCGCATCACTTGGGGGCAACCAATTTCTAATAGAGGATTCTGCTTCAAAAATTTCTATCTAGGTGTTCATATTAGCAGTCGTCAACTCATCCCCAAATAGAGCATATATCTATTCGCTAGGCGGTCTTTTTATGCTGGATTCTCTATTCTTATTGCATTTTAATTGTTCAAATTCGCCGGTTCTATGTGCATTTTGATTTCATTCGATTAATGGTATATGTTTCTACGTGGGGAACTGGGCATGGGCACCAAAGGCTCGAGCTTGGAAGCCACGTATTGGTCTAGTTATCGAGAAAACTCGATTAGAGGGTTGTGCTTGGCTTGCACGTCGACAGGTCTTAGGCTTGAGTGTCGGATTCAATCGTATTTTGGAAAATGATTCTAATATTTATAGGAGGCAAAGTTCAATGTTTCATAATGTACACATCAATTTTTCTTTTTATGATAAAGATTTTCATTAACCTTGTTGAATCCAAAGATTTTGGAAATGTTGCGAAAATGTCTTCAAATAAGCATTTTTTCGAGGAAAAAAAAGTTACGTATGAAAATGTCTACATTCAAAATACTAAAAAATTGGAAGATTTTGGTGATAAGGTTCCCAAAATGCAAGATCTTTTTTCTTCGCTTAGCTATCTATTTGATTTGCTTGTTATTAGTTATCTGATAGGGACTTATGATATATTTTTATGAAGTTTTCATGACTTTTGTTAAATAGATTTCTAGATTTTATGATTCATCAGATTTCCTTAAGATTTTAAGTTTGCATAAAACTCGTATTAGTCTCTTTTGATGAACTAAAGGAGTTGGGAGAGTTTTGATTATTCTTGCGCCACGGTTTTGGCGCGCGCGGTTTTTTTTTTTTCAGTCTCTGCAAGTTTTGTTGTGTTTGTGAGTTGCGGTCTCCATGTATGTGAATTTGGTATTTCTTTTCCCCCCGTAGAACAATACTATAGAAAATTCCAAACGGGTATACCATGTACACAAATTTACCCCAAATATTTTTTTGGCCACAAAAAATTTGCCCAAAACTATTAAACATATGACAAATTTATCCAAAAGTATTTTTTTTATATCACACTAAAAACTCAAAATGGTACGTACGTGATAAATTTACCAAACAAACTAAAAATTTTTTTAACCACCAAAATCCTTAAACTGATACATATTGACATATTATCTTCCGTTTAGTTTTTTCGTTAAATTTTATCATCAAATTGACTGATATAGATCACATGTAGCCATGAAAGGGGTAACGGTTTGGGATTTTTTTATCTCTATTTGTCACATAGGTATCAGTATGTGGAGTTTCCTCGCGGGTTACTAAACCAATTTAAATAGAAACTTAAGGAGGATAAATTTGTCACAAGTGTATAAGTTTGAGATTTTTGGTGATCAAAAAATTAGTTTGGATAAAATTTATCACAATGTACCCAATTTGAGCGATTTTTGTGATAAAAAAAATAATCTGGCATAAAATTATCATAAATGTATCAATTTAAGTTTTATTGGGGAGAAAAAATAGTTAGAGTAAATATGTCACATGAAAAATTTGGATTTTTTTGTGAGAGAAAAAATAATTTGGATAAATTGATTACAAGTGTATCGGTTTTTGGGGAAAAATAAAAAAAAAAAAATTATTTGTTTTTTTTTTTTTTTTGTGCAATTTTTCTCAATCAATCCTTGTTTCTATTAGTCGATAATTGAGTCATCAATTTCGTAATCTTCTAAGTCGGTTTCTATGCTTCATCAATTGATTGTGGTCCTTGATTCCTAACTTTGTGCACATTTTCTTCTCGCCCGATTTTTCTGCTACAAATCGTCAGCTACTCTCGTTGAGGACATTGGAAAAAGATTTCCCATTTCCACGATCCAAAAGTAGGGCGCCGTAACGTAATCGGATCATTAACGGGTAAAAAAAGAGCGACATTTCATCATTCTCCTTGGTTTGTTCAAAATTGTTGAATTGGGCATCGATTCATAGAGCCTGCACAGAAAAAAAAAAAATTAAAAATTGTATGCAGATTGAAGTAAAGTGCAAGTGATGAAATTGAACGTATTAATGAAAAGTTACTGCGAAAAAAAAAGAAATCTAACTACCTTATAATGAATGCATTAACTGGTATAGGATTATTATTGACTATGTGGTGTCTACCATCTCGAAAATTCGATTTGGAAATATAAGCTTTTCTTTTTATCGAAGAAAAAATTATATGCATTATTAAAAATGATCCATGATAAATACCACAGACTTGGTCTATAGCAAGTAATGAAGCAGAGAAGCACAAAAGCCAGAGTTCACTAGTATAATATTTGTGGTACTAACGATGGTTTTTGTTTTGTTTGGTTTTTAATTTTTGTTCCCTAAATCGTGGCATCATCATACGTTGTATGTTTCAAAAAAATAGCAATACCAATTAGATATATGTCCATGTATATTAAGCTTCACAAGTCGAGTCACTTACATTGTTTTACGCTAATAAATAGAGATGTGAACTTTGTAGACTAATTCCCCAGACCTCGTACGTCGGTTGCTCTTGCATACCTCACGCCAACTTCTGTAGACCATCATTCGAGGGCCCCCCACAACTGATGAGGGAAATAGGAAAAGAAAAAAGAGGAGTTTAAATTTGAAAGATGAGGGAAAGAAAAGAAAAAATACAAAATGATAAAAAAAAAAATAAATAAAGGAAATACCAAAATTATCCACTGGTCAAAATGGTCTGGCCATGTAAGATGGACGGTGTCAACTAGATTGCGGCGTTTGGTTATTCATCTTGACCAAAATGACACGAGAGGTCTATTAGGAATAAATTGATGAAAATTAAAAAATTTTTACGATTTACACATATTATTTACAATTCACTCCCGTTTAAAAAATTTTATGCTATTTTTTTTTCTCTCAACGTAAAGGTCTGAGACTTTATCATAAGAATAAGATGGGGAGTAATTACGATAAGCAGTACGCTTTCTAGCAAAAAAAAAAAAAAAGAGATAAGATTACACCTTCTAACCAGATTAGGTCGTTAGGCTATCTTTTTGGTCACAACATAATAGCTGATTGGAATGATTATTACGAGGAGACCAAGAGTATTAGTTTTCTCTTTCACTCTCCGAGAGAAATTCACCCTTTATAAATCATGAATCTAATAAATGAAGAATTTCTCGACATTGCTCGTGAGAATAACACGTAACAACTTTAAATATTGAACACAAGTGGCTCAAAAAAGTAAATGAAATGAGGCAAAAAACACAGTTTGTGCACACGTAATCCATATCTGCTAACTGTTATTCTCTTCAACTCTTGTTCGACTCTTAGTAGAGTAAAATGAAGTCGAACCTCGCACTTCAGGGCAATAGTAGGTCCCATTACTCCAATTAATGTGCACAACATAGATATCCTGCATGCGTGTTCGCAGCAAACCTTCTTTCAATATAGGATTATGAATGTCATATCCGTACCGCTCGATAGGATAAAGAGATCGAGGAAGTGCTCGGGTAGGCTCATACCAAGTGCATTGGGGGGAAGAAATTTATCAAAAGCATGGTTTTAACTTTAATGCAGTCAGGTGAATGTGATATAGTTTGCATGCCATCAAAGCATCACTAATTTTTTTTGGAAGATAGAGTGGAAACTTATCGAGAGGTGGGACGATGAATCGTTCCATGAAAATCAACGAGAAGAGGGTTCGCAGAATTAAATTACATTGATTTTTCAACTGATGCCCTTTCGGTAACTAAACTTGAACAATTTTATATCTACGGATTTATGCAAATGTCTTGGGTGAGGTGAAGCACTAATGTTTTAAGGATTATGAAGCGGGGAGCAACTAACCATTAATCACTTTAGATAAGGAAGGAGTGCAAATCAAGGAACCAGATCATGCGGATGATGAATCACATCAAAATCCAA
>JAGVVM010007397.1:0-22431 GCA_019149425.1 Psidium friedrichsthalianum
TTAAAGTAGATTTCGTTTTCCGCTAATTTTACTTAGTTTCTAATGCGACCTACCAAAAAAAATTAGTGGCGGACGTCCAAATTCTAAAATCCTGTGATAAAAAATCAAAGTTGCAATTCGGTAGGGCTATGGGAGAGTCCTATTATAGGTTGTTAATTCTAATTAACCTGAATCCGTTAAGCCTGAAAATTTTTCCACCGATGCTAATTTTTTAGTAGCGCGACAACCTGCACTTTCTAACTGACTAATAAACAGTTTTTAGAGTTTTCTCCTGCAGCTATATACGTAGAAGGGCTCCACCTTTTTTGTTGGCATCTCTTTCTCTTTCTGAATATCTGTAGACTCAATAGCTTTTTTCTCTATCAAGCATAGTAATTTTCGTTAAAAATAACATCCCTAACTGATTATAAACTTTGGGAATTGAGGGTCAAACACTACAATCTTATCTCTTAACACCATCTGTAAACCACGAAAAGTGCGCTTTTTTGGCTCTAGGTTTCAAACTCCCCATTGTTTACTGATAATAACAGGACATCTAAATACATTTTTAAAATTAAATCGGTGAAAGGTGTTAACTAGACCATTTCTCATTTGGATCTTACATTCAGTTGGCTGTTGAATGAGGAGAACAATTCACTAAATAACAATATGTGTTCATATTGGCTTCAAACCTAGACATTTTTTTCAAGTCCAGGATTAGACAGCATACTCTAGCTCTCTCTAAAAGTTGTTCGTCTCTGCGCTTGCCATCCCATCTGTTGAGATATACCTGATTGTTCGAGATCGAGCAATCCCATGAATCCTCATGTACTTATTAAAATTACTCCACAAAACGTCAAGACCATTGTCTGCTCTGAGACGCTTTTATCTTCCTGCCAGTTTTGATTTTCAATCACAACATCTTCCACTTTATTGAACGTATCAAAAACCCACTTTTACGCTTCAAGAAATAAGCCCATAATTTTTTAGGAAAGTCATCATAAATGTCAGAAGATAAACAGCACCACCTTTATATATAGCTTGTGCAGGTCTCCATAAATTAGAGTGAATATAGTCAATTGTACCCTTCATTAAGTGCACCCCAGTACTGAAACTAACTTTGCTCTGCTTCTCGAACACAATGCTTGCAAAAGTCAAGTGGGACTATATGCTCTCTACAGAGTAGACCACATTTACTTAATATAGTCATTCCTCTTTTGCTCATGTGGCCCAACCATATACCTAGGTTTATGGGGTGTGCTCTATGTAATTCCTCGATTAGGTTTCTATTAAGAAAATCAAGGAACAGCTTGTCATCATCACATGGGTCAATTCTATTAAATAAAATTTTTATTAATTAGTCCTTATCCTAGCAGTAGTGTTTTCTTTAAAATAATGCTAGAGATAATAATACTAGTTAGTGAAATTTATTTACTAAATAATTTGGGTGCGATAGAGTCCTACTGGAGGATTAAATATGATACACTAGCTCAATGCCCTCTTCTAGTTAATTTAAAAAGTCTACTTTGTAGCCAATAGACATGTGGTCTTATTGATAAAGGAATGGGGAGTGGAGATGCTAGTATCATAGGTGCGGCCATAAGACTCCTGCTCTCCGTAAAGAGGCAAAGCAAAAGGATAGACCAAAAAAAGGAAATAATCTACTTTGTAAGCTAATCTTATCTCTAGCGTTACTCTTTACCAGACCCATTCACCAAAAAAAAAAAAAACTTGTAACTACATAATTTCTTTTTTTGGTCAAATTGTAACTATAGAGTTAATTGACAACTCTGTTGGTCATTCACATATGGTCCTATTTGTTTAAATATTCATATACAATTTCACTTTGAATTTACTTTGCCAGCTTTGTTCATCAACCTAAGACGCGAACAATAAACATTTTGTTCCTCACATCAATTTTTGGCTAGAAATTGATTTTTTTTTTTTTCTATTTTTTGAACAAGTTTCTGAGCAGAGATACACGTTTGATAACGACATAAAATTTCTATTCTCAGAACAGAAATTAGTTTAATAATAGCATAAAATTTCTACGACAACTGGTCGCGTTCATCGGTCAAGGATCGACCAGAAAAGAGTTCTTATTTTGTTCTAAAAATGGAAAAATAAAAAATTTCTACTTCTTATTTATTTTCCAAACCTGTTTCCGAGCTAAGAATTTGTCCCAAAAGAAAAATTAAATTGCTTTCCTAGATGGATTTCTATTTCAAACTTGTTCTCAGGAACAGAAAAATAGAAAAATAGCAGGCTAAAAATTGTCCCGGCCATTTTCTATGTTTTTTTTGTTCCCAGGGAATGGGTTTGGAATATAAATGCATTTAGTAAAGCAATTTCATTTTTTCTATTTTTGTGATAATTTTATAGCCCAACCGCTTGTCGCCATCCGCTGGTCATGATCCCTGACGGCCGGCAATTGTAGAAATTTATGCTATTATCAAACGGATTTCTACTCCATGAATTTTTTTTTGTGTCATTATCAAATGCACATCTTTGCTTAGATACTCAATCAGGGAATAGAAATAAATAAATAAATAAATATCTATTTTTGATTCAAATAGTTTCCCGCGAATAGAGTGATTATCATTCATGCCCAAGTATCCCTATTAATACTCAGAAACCACTTTTTCTTTTTCTTTTTTCATAAGGATGAGAGTATGACCAATCTTGTGCAAGTTTTTTGGTTAAGAAAACTATTGCTCAGACTCATTCCAATAATCAAGCTGACTCACCTGTTTTGTAGCGTGATTAATTCCATCGATCATGTAAAAAATTGACATGGTTTATGCAACACCTTTCCTCAAATCTTTCAAACTTGACCAAAGTAGTGCTACGGTAGTAATTATTATGTATGAGTTAAAGACCTACGAACCCAAGTTATTAAGACCTTTGTCTTCTTGAGATTTTTTCCTTCTTGAGAGGGGGAGGGGCGGAGCTGTTTGCTTAATCCTATCTCGTGTGTAGACTCTGCATCAGCCAACTAAATTGGGCAGGAAATGGTTGTCAAACAGTTTCAGATTTTGCTTGACGCTTTCCATGTGACTTAACAAATAGGAATAACATTAACCATGGGTCGTGAGGACAAGATCTTGATTCTTTCCTTTTATGAGAAGAATCACTGAGGAAAAAGAAGATTGAAATGATACTCGCTCTGCTGCGACCCAAAATAGAAAGAAAAAAAAAGGGATTCTGATTGTACAGTGGGTGAAAACCTAATTGCAGGATTTCATGTGCACAGACAATTGATTATGTGGAACCCTTCGTAATCATGCCCATTCACGTTGTACATTGGCCCAACTTATGAATTAGTAGTAGTGGGATAAGACGCACTTTGCTAAAAATACTTAAAAGGAATTTGTGTGCTGTTTCTTCATGGCAATTTGAACCCGATCTACTGGAGATGCGTGCACATATTGTCTTCTTTTTTTCCTCCAAAGAAAATTGTCCGTCAGTTTATAATGAACAGCTTGAATATTATTGGCGAGATGCACTTTTGTCATCTTTTAAGGATTTAGACGTTTTCAACAGAAACTTTTCCCTAATGTTAGATTCCAGCATTTTACCCCAAGCTAAAAAGAATCCATCTCTTTTTGGTCACTGGTTTCAATGTACCTGGGTAAGACATTAAGAATCGATTCTTTTCTGGCATAGCCACTGTCATCAGTGGACTAAATAACGCTGTGCATTACATTGATTAAAGCGGCACATTGTTTGGGGCTTCACTTATTTGAGTTGGCTACCTTTATCTCTATAGATATCAAATAAAAAAAAGTTCATTAATAATGTATCGTATTTCACAGTTCTCGAGAATAATAGATAGATATGTCCATCTATTTTATATACATCAACTTGTTCCCAGCAGTTGTTCCCTATGTACCCTATTAAATTCAGTACATTTCTAAAGATCAATCATTTTGACAATTGTGGTTAGCTACTTGTATATAAGTGAACTAGCAAAAGAACAATATATCTCGAGGAGAATATGATTAAAGAGGATCACGAATATACGAGAGGCTAATAACCTAGCCAGTGGGTATCTCTATAAATTTGAAAACATTGCATGGACAATGCTTCTATTGGCATGGATTTAACCAGGATGAAAGCAAACTGAAATTGTTAAGGAAACTTAGTTTATGAGTACAATCCTGAAGTTTGTGATCTCATTGGCTAGGTTATTAGTGTTGAAATTGTTCGAATACTTCGGGAACCCTTGTTTCTCACATCAGGGCATGCCCACGTGAGATTAGGAAAACATCAGTATGAACCAACGACATGTGATCCTACACACGAATGCGAGGGATTCGGTGGGCAGCGCCCTCGACAGGAGGTCCCACTAGCGGTCAGCGGATGAGGATTCCGCTCGCCGGTAAGCTGCGGGGACATGGGGCACACGCTCCCGAGACACTGTCAGTTTAGGCTTTTATTTAAGTTGGTACACGTACTTGTGGGGCCCATTTTGAGCTATATAAGTTGTTTTTTCGTTCATTGTAACCGTGCGATAGAAAACCTAATATACAGACTACAGGACATAGCCCTTTTCTGGGTGAACCTGGATAAATCCATTGTTTGTTTTTTTTATCTCTGTCATTCTTCCGATTCGATTAGATACTATCAATCAATTAGGCTCCTTAACAAAAAAAAAGAAAAAAGAAAAAGAAAACAAAATATACTTTATGAAAGAACAACAAAGCCTCACACCCAGTAGCATCTAAGGACTAACCTTGTCCCTTTAGACCAAGCAGGAACTTTGGCCTATAAGAACTAAAACGTGTTTGCTGCATAAATGAACTAATCAAGGAAGTTTGGTCTTTTCTTATTGTCAATGTGATATATTATGTTATAATGATGGTTAAAAAAAAAGGCCCATGGTGGAAGCCAAATATGAAAAATGGCTTTTCATGTTACCATAGAACGACCATTTAATATTGCACTGGATAAGATACAAGATGATCTTCGCACAAAGCTTTTAGCTAACATTTAAACTTTTAAATCAGTTGGCAATTGATCCCAAATCTTCAGCCGTCTTATACTAACTCATATAGTCATAGCTAGACGAGGATTCAAAAAATTCAAAAAATCTCTACATAAGCTTCATCTTTGATCCATTATATTCTCCCCTTCTCAACAAAGGCCTATTCAATAAGTAGAAATTTTACGATCGTTCACCAAAAAAAAAAAAGTTCATTTTTATAATGATAACTTAAAGGAGATCCAATTTGCACTTTAAATAGTGGGAATATTTACCATCTTTAACCAACCAGATGTTAGCTTGAGTGACCTTGCAGTGTATTATAGCTATGTTTTGTTTATTTGGTCAAAGCATGTAAAATTGGAGCGAGAAGTCCAACAGCTTAAGACGTCCCCTAGCATTACAGAAGCTAATAAAAAAAAAGATAAGAGAAGTCTCGTCACAGTCGCCACAAAAAACATTTGTCAAAAGCGTGAAATTTTTTCGCCAAATGAAGCTCCGACCTCCATTTCCGTTTTATGACCTTGGCCAAATAAATGATATCAGTTGATATTTTTAGAATCAAAGTGGTTTCACCCTCTGCAATTGGCTAAAATTTCTGGAATTTTGAATCAAATATTTCGGCCCTAAATCTTCAAACTCAGATCCCGGCCAATCCCACCGTCGAAATCGAAAGTAAATGATACCTCCGAGTTCGTCTTGACGAGATCTTCAAGTCGACACCTTACTCGCTCAAATCGACATCTGAACATAATACTTCAAGATTGTTGGAGGTTAAGGGTTTGAGAGAGAAAAACGAAGCGTTGCTTGAAGTATTACACCAAGAGACATCAAGTTTGGAATGCTCAACAGTGTTACCTCCAGCGTAGGAAACCCTAGAGCTTATATGCGAGTTATTGGGCTCTAGCCCATAAACACACTTTTATTTATTGGGCTTGTATGTGAACATATTATTTGGATTATATATATTAGATAATATATCCAACAAATCCTACCTGGCCGGCCTGACTAATCCCCATGGGTACATGCAAATAGTATATCGATCACTCTAATTACAAGCATGGATTTTTATAAAATGCGAATCTTTAAGTTGATGGTTTGTGGGCGTCCCAGCAAGAGTAGTTTGAGTTACTCATGAAGGAAAACAAATATAGGATATGAACGAGATATATGGCTATTTACCTGGAAGCCTAAGCCATAGTTTCAAATAGTATGCGGAATATAGACCTTATTTAGACTTAGCAAGTCCTATGATCATAGCAAGTAACATGCGTAAATGAATCTTCAGTGCTTCCTTACTATAGCATTGTACCCTGTTCCCTCTTTCCTTTTCTTCTTCTACAGATATATCAAAAGCCAATTTTTGTCAAATGGTCAAACGATCAGGGAGGAAAATTCTTGGCGTTCTCCGTTTCGCTTAAGTCCAACACACGTGAAGCACGACATGTTGATGTCAATGCATATAAGTCACGGGCAAAATGGATTAACTAGCATAATAACGAGAAGACAAAATAGTAGGATTTGAATTTTGATGAGATATAATACTTTGTTTGGAGACTATTTATGTCAAAGTTCTACGCAATCAGAGAGTATGATCTGTATCAAGCATGTTTCTTGTTTCAATTTTTCCGAGTTAGGGAATCTCCGCCCAGTTGGCTTTTAGATTGATGCTGCCAAAAGCATACCCCTATCTACACTGCTGCCAACCAATGAGAATGACATCATGCTGCAAGTTTCTTGGTAGTTCAGTTTGCTTTGTGAAGTTCTCGGTGGGCTTTTGAAAACATGTGCATGTGGGACCAACCCTAAAAGTATATGGGAAAGCTAGTCTAGGTTTGTTCCTGAGAACATCATCACCAGAGAGTTCATACCACAGTCACATTTCTTCTCTCTGTATTCCCTCACAAAGTCAAAAGGTCCCTCAAAAATGGTGAGAAATCCACTTAGACCCAACAAGAGAAACAATACGACACTGAAGAAGGGCACTTGGAGTGCGGAAGAAGATCAGAAGCTCATTGCTTATATCAGGAGATATGGCATTTGGAACTGGACTCACATGCCCAATCCTGCTGGTACGAAATATTCTTGTACTCATCTTGTTTTTCGCCGATCTCTGTTTCTGGTTTTGCTCAGTATAATTTCAACCTGACTCTTGAATATGTGAGTGAATGACTCAGGTTTGGCAAGAACCGGGAAAAGTTGTAGACTTCGGTGGATGAACTATCTGAGGCCTAACATCAGGCATGGAAACATCACCAAAGAAGAGGAGGATCTGATAATCCAGCTACATCAACTTCTCGGAAATAAGTAAGTTTGCACAATCATACCTCCCTAAGAAAGTATGCACAATCATAACTCTGTAAAAAACCTGATAAAAGATTGGGGAAAAGAAAATCGCCTCTGCAAATAGCATTGTGAAGCGGAGACAGTACATTCTTCAAATCCCTGTTGCATAAAACACTTCATTTCTTTCGTCACACACGATTTTCTATTCCACAATGATAGACTGCAAGTATTTCTCGATTAACTACTGCTTTGTCTTTTTTTTTTTTTTTGTGTATGGTTTTTTGTGTGTGTTTGGGGAGGGGGGGGGGGGGGGGGGGGGTGGTTGGGTGCGGAGGAAACCCGTCTTCTCATATGATCCTTGGCTCAAACGAGTAGTATTGACTATAAGGACATAATTCCTAGGCAAGCTCCTTTTATTAGATGTGTATAGCACAAATCACACAGGCGCATATGCATATATACGCACAGAAAGAATGCTCTTCAAACAGCGGAGAAAGATGTAACGTCCATGAATTCACAGATTTCTGAGATAGAAAATCAAATAGAATTACTGGAAAGTCAAAGTTCGATGGCTTCAGGAACAATGATTGCATAGCTTGATGTGAATTGAGTAACCATGTTAAGCTACCTACTGTGTAAATAGCTTCTTCAAATTATTTGGTCAGGATACAAACGGAAGCTAGTACCTACAGGAGACGTATATTATCCGAATGATTATAGAGAGGGGAGGGGAGGGGGTGAGAACATATATACAATTAGGACATGTGCATATATATAAGTACTGTACTCGTACTACACGAGCAAAAGTTTGTACACGTAGACAAATGCATGATCATCGATTAAAATTTCCCCTATTGCAGATGGGCGGCAATTGCAGCTCGACTTTCCGGACGGACTGATAATGAAATCAAGAATTATTGGAACACCCGCTTGAAGAAACGCGTCAGCAACAGGAACAAGTTGCAAATTCCAACTGCACGGGATACTAAAGTTAAGCCCGATCACTGTGACAGTTCATCCCATACATATGAGTATCTTCCCAACAGTGATACTCCAAAATTGGAACTCAACATTGGATCTCAAAATGAAATTTCAACAATGAGTGCCAATGACTTCTGCACCTCTTATGGAGTTCACCGTGATGACAAAACCTCGGAGAACAGATTGTATTCACCATGCAGCGTGATTGAAGAAGAAGAAAGCTTGTGGGAACAATTTCTTGCGCTGAGAGATCTTGAACTTGTAGAGAATTTCGGTGGCATGTACGTGCATTCGGGAGCTATGGCCCCTGCCCTTGTGTGCATGCAGCAGGACGTCGTCTACCACAGCAGTTCCTGTGAAGAATTCATCATGGATCTATGGGGCAAATGATGATCGCTGAAGGCACTAATCCGAAGATGAAGAGGTGCCATATGATTTACTTGTAATTTCCTGTTAAGAGTCGTGATTGGTCTTTCGGATGTAATAAATATCCGATGCATCTTTAACTTCCAAAGAATGCGAAACAGCGTCACAAGAATTGTGTTTTCTGCAATTGACTATTGGTGTTGTCATTTCTGTCTAGTGGATTTTATCGTGTTCTGTGGAAAATCGATGAACTTATAGTCACAGTTCCGTGCATGTTCTTTCACAAAGATTGCATGCTGCGAGATGATCACTCTGCTATCTCAGTAGCCATTCACTTGGATTGGCAAAGGTGTAGCAATTGAAAAGTTTTGAATGGCGTCACCTTCAAATTACATCCGAAGATTTCTTTCCAACATACAGTGCTTCGGCAAGCTTAATCGCAGTATTCAGTGCAGCATCTTATCCTCGGAAACACTACTTCTTTACCTCGCAACAAGATCAAACTCTCAGTACAGATGCATACGTCCTATTCTGAAGTTACCACAGCGTCTCTCAAATATTGCTCTAAATTAGGAGGAGGAACTCATATACTCCATGCAGTTTTCGGGGAAAAGATTGGTGAATTCAACCAAGTGTGCTTGGGTAATGGATCTTAAACGTTATTTCCTATGTTTGCAGTGTGAAGGTGAACCATAATGAGCCATTAGATGCCTGTTTGCCCCTCAAATTGCAAATGACAGATGATAGTTACATTGATCATAAATTTACAATTTTACATCAGTTAAACAGGCTGCAGAAGGGTCTTATGAGCTGTTTTGTTGCTTTCATTTTCAAATGCAATCATCCCTCGCAAGATATAGTTAGTGCAATGCTGCATTTTGTTCAGGAATTCGGTATTTGTGGAGGTTATTAAGGTGGTGAGATACTAATAGTCAACATTTCTGAGTAGTTTCAAGGGTAGTACCTTGCAAGGTTTCTTATTCATACAAGTCATATAACCTATTTTGTTTTTACTTGGGCATATTTAGCAAAAAAATATTGTACACAAGATAATCATTTGAGTAAAACATCAATAGCAACGGCCAAACAAAGTTTAGAAATCCATTCTTTGCGCTAAGAATATAAAACACAACATAGAAAGTACTCGATGTTTCTTTGCAAAATTCCAAATAGAGAACAAATCATCTGTTTTCTATTAAATGTAAGAGTCTATCAAAATAACATAAAGCAAAGAAAATACAAGTGAAAAGCGTTGGGTCAACATGCACAGGCCCCGTATTTTTACTTGGAGATCACTAAGAGAAAGTTCAAGTCCAAAATAGTTTATAAATTCAGTTGGAACAATTTTTACTCAAAATCTTAAGTTAATAAATTATAAGCAAACTATAAAAAATATTAACTATTCCACATTACACCATATTTTAGATGTAGTAGGATTTCTTTCGCCTAAAACCCTTATTCGTGTACCCTAACAGATCTCCCCTTTACATATGGGTGTTCCTTTTGTACATACATTATCTCGATTTGAATTTCCACATTGGCCTGGCCATGTTTGGCAGGTGTTGGCAAGAGAAACAACATCCACCTTCCAAACTTTTTCTCAATGGACTTGGCTTGAGATCAGAAGAACCCTTAGTTTGAGTCCGTCAATATATTGAGTTAGACTCATCATCGCTCAAAATTTTAAGCCAATATGTTATTATCCAATTATAATATAATAACTACTCCACTTTACTACAAATTCTCGATGCGGAATTTCTTTTGCATAACACCTTCACACGTGTGCCTTCACAAATCTCCCCCTCACATGTATGCCTTTTGTGTGAGACCTGCTCCCCTTTAATTTATATATCCTTCCACCCCAATATTGTCTCAGCTCAAATCTTCACGTTGGCCCAGCCAAGTTTGGCAAGAGCGCAATATATATCTTGACTTCTCCTCAATTGCAGCCTTACCAAGCTCGGTAGGAACGCACCATCGACTAGATTGATGGAGAGTCACATCCAAGATTTCTTTTCTTGAGCAAACTAAACGGTAGCACATACAATATCCAAGGCTCACAACTCAACTTAATGCAACTCTTTAAGCCTTGTTTTTTTTTTTTTTTTTGGTAAAGGAAAGTAACTCTTTAAGCCTTGTTAATCTTGTCAACATGTTGAAAAATTTAATCGGTTAATGCAGAGGATCAAAGTGCGTAATGAACACTATAGGGTTCAAATTTGATGTGGGTCATCAAGTATTTCCACAAGAGACAGAAAACCTCACAATACTCTTTATTGATTGAATATTCACAGAAATTCTTTTTTCTAAGCCAATTTTGACAAAAGTAGTTAACGACATGCACTAACTGCAAAAGTATCCACTTACATAACATTGAGGTCATTGTTAATGTGTTGGGTTTTTGTTTTTTCCCAAATAACACTTAAAACACCATTGCATGTATACAAGGATAGTGCTTAAATAACCGCTCCCTCCAACGTTCACGAGTCTATTTACAATGAACGCTACTTATTCTTGAATTTCGTCAGCATTTGATGTTATTTATAGTCAATATCTCTCAAAATAATCACTCGACATCAATTTACCTTTTTTTAAAAAACACTTGATTAAGGGCTTAGTAGGAAAAAAGGTTGAATAATTAAGTAAACATCATTAATGCACAAAACCCCTCTTTTATATATGCAAGTTAAGATATATGAGAAAGTTGAAGCCATTTTATTTTTCTCAGGAACATTAATATTAGAAAAGCATAAAAATCCAAATTTGGTGTCTGAATTTATGTAGGAGTTCAAATTACGTGTTAGTTATTGATAAACACTTTAGGATTAATTGGGGGAAAGTGTAAAAAAAAGTCTTAAACCTATTGCATTGTTGCCAATTTAGTTATAAACTATTTATTAATGCCAATTCAGTCTTAAACCTTTTGTATCGATTCCAATTCAGTCCTAAACCTTTTATTGGTACCAATTTAGTCCTAAACCTTTTGCAATGGTACCAATTCAGTCCTAAACTTTTTACATTTTTGTTAATTGAGTCAATCTGGCGAATTTTGATCGGAAATTCATTGACAAGGATAATATCATTTTAATATTTTTAAATGATTGAGAAATGACAGGAAGAAAAAACCGAAATATTTATTTAAAGATCATGCGTAGCCAAGGACAGAAGCAGATAAATGTTTGGATTCATAGCAAAATGCTAGATCGTCAAACTATTGTTACTGTACGCCACTGTTCACGCCATTTCAAGACGTTGCGGTTTTACAAAAATCTTACGCAACAAAAAAGAATCCACACTCGTTTGAGCAGGTTCACCTCAGAATCATCTCCCTTGCTCGAAGTCTAGACTGAGTTACTGCCAATGCCATGATGTTATAATGATGTTTCCAATTTCAATGGCGGCAAGCAAGGCCGAGATCAGAATCAGATCTTGACCAAATGCCGTAAGACAAACAATGGAAAATGACTCCCGTCCTGGCTGAATAGTTTCGGGGCAGAACGAGATGCCAATAATTCAAAGGACCATTACTTATAGACCAAGATAGCAACTATTAAACGGGGCATATCAAAATTGAAACATTATCTCCCAATTAACTGGAAGTTCCCATGTTCCAAATTTAGTAATAAAAACGAACCTAAACCAAAAAGTCGGACGGGCGAATGAGGCGTCACTCTCTCTCTCTCTCTGTATGTAGAACAGAAACACAGAAAACCATTGCCAATCTAGTGAGTACCACCGCAAGAAAGCTTGTCTAACACTTGATTTCCTTCAGTCCATAGGCGAAGTAGAGGAAAGTAGGATCAGCAGCACCTTCCTTGTAATATGCAAACACCATGCATGCTCTCCCCAACGAAGCTGCCAAGCATAACCGGATTGTCAATCAATAAAAGCTCCAATTGAGCCACGAAAAAGTGCTAATCAGGCCGACCGTTGATTCAGAAGCTGATGCAATTGCAGGGTTGAACTTACAATTGGCGGTCACTTAGCTTAGAAAGCAGGAACTTGGTCCTCGCTCCCTCGATGTGCTTCTTGAACAACTCTTGCTGCTCCCCCTCCAGCTGGGGCAACAGCAACTTGATGTACCTCTTCATGTAAGTCACAAACTGCTTTTTCGAAAGGAGGTTGCTCCTGCGATCACCAAAACAAATTTCATCGCAAACGTGCCATGGCTGAAAGCTCGATCGATCCAGAAGACAATTAAAAATCCACTGACCTGAAGCCTAAAGGTGTCGACGATGTCCATGACCTTCACGGCCTGGTCATTAACGCCCTCGTCTTCCCCTCCGCCCTCTGCAGAAGGGTTGGCCCCAACATCCACATCGACCGCTCCTTTGACAGCCCACTGCAAGTCCATAATCGCAACTTGATGTAAATTTTTAAGACATGAGATCACCCTATCACAAGTTACCCATTCCCATTAAATCTCAAACGCAGCATTGACGATTATTCGCGTTAATCCATCCTAATGAGTAAAACTAAAACTAGAATCAAAATAAGCGTGTGAAGGTATAAAGGTGAAAACGAAGAGGAGATAAATACTGACCTTCCCTTCCACTTCCCAGAGCATACCATTCTCAATTTCCTTGTATGGGAAGGAGTCAAGACAGAAGCTCATCGCCTGAAAATAGTAACGAGCAGATGAAACAGTCTTACTTCTCGCCACAAAAAAAAAAAACACACGTCAAGATCATGCGCGCTATGTTGATCTTCAACGCGTCCTATTAAAACCACCAAGGCCAGTCTTACAGGAATTCCTTCCATTTTTAATTGAATTAGTGTTCTTGGGATAGCTTTCATGCCCTGGCGAAAGAAAACCTAGAGGTCCTTTGGGAGATTTTGCTGAAGGGAATGCAAACTCTTGTTTCATAATTCATATAAAAAGCAGCTTGCTCCGGAAGAAGTGAGAATATTCGCAAGTTAAGTTCTGTAAGAACTAATCTTTTTACTCTTCATCAAAGAGAAAATAGTCAGACATCAAAACATCAAACCGAAAACAGAGTATCTTCTACCATGCATAATTTATCTAGAATAAACATTCACTAGTAGTACGCAACGTCCTGCTCCTTTCATTTGAATTTGCAGGCTAGTAAGAAAGTGATAAAAGGAAGGAGTCGATTACAATCTTTGTGCTTAGATTATGTCTAGGTTTACCTCTTCTGCGACGATTGGAGAAGAACATGCTGGAAAGCTGCTAGCAACTCCTAGCCATGCACAACAATGCGGAGGACGTCCTTCTGGTCCAAACATAGTGTTTCTGAATACCTTATCCAATGACAACACGAGTTCAAATCACAACTGCATAAAAGTTACGCTAGTAAGGAGTCAAAGGTCGGAGAAAGCTGAACTCACTGCGGTAAGATGCCGATGGTAGAAATTGAGCTTTTTAAGACTTCCATGCCTTGATAATCGAAGCTCCAGTTCATCGACACACCTAAATTATCAAATTGATTTACATCATTTGTTTCCAATTTAAGCCTCAATATAGGGTCCCAATTGTTTGCTTACGGAAATCTTGGAGTGACGACATTAATGTAAAGCTTGTGCTGAAGAAACTTACTGGTTGAGCCAGCGGATTTGAATTTTCGTTAAGAAGAAACACAACAACCTTTTCATATTTTGTTATTTTTTCGGTGGAAGAAACTCCTACAGGTTGATTACTTTGATCTGCAGGAAGACTGACAGAACCTTCACCCAGTGTGCATATGCACATTCACAAAATGGAAATGCAAGTACAAAGCGTAGATGTAACCTGCAGAAGTAAGTAAAAGATGAAATGAAAATTGATATTTCATGCTGTAGGATATGTCAAGTTCCATCCCAACCAAAATAGTCTTCAGACATTTTGTCTTCCAAACTTAGTTCCGTAGGTAATTGATGCTTCATTGAAGTATCATGCAATTTTGAAATATAGCTCGACGTGGATCTCCAATTTTATGTTGAAAATCATGCACCACATTGCCTTGCTAAAATGCTTTTATCTTCCCACAAAATGAACTTCAATTAGTGTTGCAATCGTAAGCAAGTGCCTGGACCAATTGTATGCTGCATTCCCTTCAGACAGCAAAAACTTCCTTCCCTGCAGAAACAGTAGCTTTCTTCAAGTATCTGATGTTTATAGATGACCATGAAGACGTGAGAATCATCAATATTGACAGCCAATCCTTTCGGAATTCCTGATTGGTAATGATAGATCATAATTGCATAAACAAGCTATGCATAAAGTAGATGCAGTTATACTGAACCGGATCTGAGAGACACAATAAAACTCAAAATTGGAAGGCAGTGATGATGTAAGTTGGCAACACGAAACAAAAACTATCAATGTGATGCTTATGACTTTCAGAAAGTCCTTAGATCATAATTGCATAAACAAGCTATGCATATCGATTATTGACGGTTGAACTAAAATGAGTTCTTCCAGATAGGTCAAACGTGATGGCAGAAATATTTTCGCCCTGGGGTTTTGGTATATTTTCAAGGTGCTGAACAATCTGCTCAAAGAGTCCTTTCAAGTTTGGACTCAGATCAAGAGCCACCATTCCTGGAGTACCTAGTAGGAACCGAATTCTACCAGCTCATGAAGAGAGACATGATATCGTATACCCACATTTTGCTGCACAAACATTGTAAATTATTTAGCACAGTGCTCATGTAATCAATAAAAACCGAATTTTTTTTTTTTTTGGGTAAAGTATAAAACCGAAAGTTGGTGCCCTCAGAAAGCCAAAAAAGTGAGATTTCTGTCACAAGACATCATTAAGCTAGTTATCTAGAAACTATAATATATAAGGTGCATAAAAGGGATTGTTTTCCACGAGAAAATTTTTGGGACTTAGTCAATATGGCATATTAAACAGAAAAATCTACTATGTCCTTTACACAAAAGATTCAAACAGAGAATCCAACCTGCAATATACTTGCGCGCTAAGCAGCACAAGCAGTCCATGCCATTGAATAAATACCCAATAGTTGGATCACTTGAATCTGGCAACAAGAATCATAATACTTAAAATTAAGCTAGTCCCGTGAAACCAGGGAAAGAAAGCTCCGCTTGACTGATACAACAAGGCATAGGTTACTATAAGGGTAAAGACAACTTACTATTTCTACTGGCACCCACAAGTGCTTTTTGATTTTGAGGATACAATCTCTACATGCTTGAAGTACCAAAGAGCCTCAGATTGAGCTAGAGCCAAGGCTGAAAACAGCATCTGTGGGAGAGAACCAATAGACCAACAAGGATAAGCCCATATGATGAGAATCAGAGCTAACCGCATTCATTCTAGTTAGCACCCCAAAAAATGGCAACAGCAACAAACATACAGAGAGTAAAGCGTGGCTAATCATAAGCCATATGATGTTCTTGCAAAAAGTAGGCAACCTATGTATCTCATTGAAACATCACGATAATTCTTGGTTTTGTTTGATTGCATGGACACTGTTGTTTTTCTAAATATTGCCCAACACTTCTTTCAATCATTCTCCCATTGGAAAATATAACAATCCTGATGTTATCTTGCATCATCCTCTTCTTAGTCCTAGTGGGCTGAGATTGATGATTTATAATCCACGTTGAACATTTTTCAACAATGAAAAGTCCTGACTAAAGAAATGATCATAATATATCTCAGGCCACTCGAACTAAAATCACTCATTTAGGCCATCTCAAAATTTTGAAATTTAGTAGTCCAGCAGTGACTGACAAATTAAGGGATGCCAGAGTCATTTCTATCATGATAAGAGGCCCAAAGCCATGAAATATCAAAAGGCAGCCAAGATTTTTACCTGTATGTTTGGCGCCAATAAACTAGGCTGATCATTGAAAAACAACAACATTATTCCAATCTCTTGTTTTAACAGTATTCTTCTTTCGCGGTGAATAGCATCACAAAAGAATAGTGCACGCTCATGCACTTCACTGCGTCGGTCAAAAATTTAGAACCATCAGTTCAAATATCAGAGATGCACCAAAACTGACATGGTAGCACTAAGAAGGTTAAAAACAGAGAGTCCTCAACGATCCTGGCCCTCTGAATGATTCAGATGGTGATCTGGTTAAACTGTATAAAGAGGAACATCTGCCTACTTAACATACATCGTCCACTGTGTTACCCCACAGTATTCATAGAAAAGGAGTGTCTAAGGGTATCGTTGTGAGACACAAGCACAACAATCAGCAGCTAAGACATAGATTCTAACCCGCCCTTACAAGGGTACTCAAAATCTGCACATTGTAAAATATAACCTTTGAAGTATGATATAAACATATCACAGTGATAAACATGGATTCTCCGTCCAGCTCTAGGGGATCCACAATATTGATCACTCATCATTCCCAAATGGGTAAGAGTCGCTCATTATTTTTTGATGCTCGTGTTCCAAGGCATTGAGAATTAGCGATGTACAAAAAATTCCCACGAAAGAAGAAAATCAGACATGCAAATTGAATCTTTTTCACGTTCCCGAAGCATGAATTATGACCTGATAAGTCCCTTGAGCACGAGTACTTAATAGAATCTTTTAATGAATAAAAAAAAATAACTAATAAGTACTAAACTCAATCTAGGGAAATGTCCAGCAAAAGAGTCAAGGACCCAGCAGCAGCATGCTGACAGTGAACTTCCTGAGTTTAACTATACCTGATCATTTTCTCAACCTGCTACGCAACACTATACTCCAGATTCGCGTCTTTTTGCTTTGTACGACCAGATTTTACCATCTCCTTTGATTCCAGCATCCTCTGTAAGACATATAATTGGTTGTCCTCATGCAATAGCACAAACTGCAGTTTTTAGGAGTAAGTTCAAAATAAAAAAGACATAAAAGAAGAATCCATCTCCATAACGGCCAATTGGACTATCTCATCCCTGAATAGTGTGAGGATCAAATTTTCCTTCAGTACTACCTGAATATCAAGTGTCAAAAGAGGTAAGACACCAAGTAAGATGATATTTTAGCAACATGAATCGACCCAAAAATCAGTCATCCAAAAGAGCGTCAGTCAATCAGAAACTTCACCGCTAGTAATCTGTTTTCTACTCATTCATGAAAGGCCCCCAAACAAATGGAAATTGGCAGTGGACAAAGTCAATGCTATAATTGCGACTCTCAACAAAAGTACTAAAATCTTCAAAGTGCGGCTATGACATTATTCGAGGTTTTAAACGTTAAAAGGATTCCATTTTGCACGAAGTTATTTAGGAATAGCTTGAATCATTTGAAACTCTACATCAGAACATTGTGAAAAGAGCTTGTCTTCGCGTGGACGAAGATGGGTGTTGAAGCATTGCACTTTAGGTGGAGTAGTACCAAACATTCGTCCTAGAGTATCCCCAACGACACTATAGTCCAATGTTCAAAGTAAAGCTATTACTAGACTTCAACTCAAGGAACAATTAAGTCAAGCTGAAGCTCGATATCAGTGGCACAAAGCTTGCAAGCCTATAGATTAAGGTACTTATTATGTATCCTAACAATGTTTAGACATTTGCATATTTAAGAAACATATCAATGCCATTATTGGTATTGTCCTCACAAAGTTGAATATACAGTCAAACTAAATTCAATCTTACATTGCAACAATCTCTTGACAATCAAGTAGCCAATGTGGTTTTCAGAGCACCATGCGTTACACAAAACAAAAATTTAGCACCACAAACTTCACACATTAGATTGAGCATGCAGAATCTTCAAGTCTGCTGGAGCGTGTAAGACCTGGTATTCTTTTCTTTTCAACGTTCCCTGAATGCTGAAGTTCAGTCCATTCAAACCATTAAGTTCACCAAATGATTGGAGAACATGAATGCAGGTTGACAAAGTTGCCTTGGATGCCTTGCATGATGATGCCGAAGTTCATCTGCAAAATTGTAACCATGGATTCAGGTTGGACACTACATACTTCATTGCATGTTTGGGTTCAACAACTGATATTGGGAAGATAAAGATGTTTTATTGTAACTAAGATGGCTTTTATGCAACTATGCCTTATGCTTTATCCATATATTGTCTGTGATGTCTAAGAATCAGCCCTTCTCTGCACTGAGTATGGTAAGCTTTTTTTACCTAATCTCACCACTGAAACATGACGCAAGGTCTCGCCTCCGGCATTGTTCTATGAAGAGCTCGAGCTGTACCATTGATAGCGGTGGAATTGCTACTAAAATACTGTTGGAAGATCTGTTAGTTTGTTATTACACTATGACGTAGAGATAGCTTACCTGGCAATTTTTGTGGGCAGCACCTTCTGGACTTGATGGCATATCGGGAACAAGCTCGGCGACTTATTCTGGATCTCAGCAGTACAGTTATTACCCTGCCGGTATGGTGCTGAGTTGGCTTTTTCGTCCATGTTTCACACATCTGTTGTCCTATTCGGTCCAAAAGTGGCCTTTACAGGCTTATCCAGAGTCTTTTGCTTTCCGATTTCTCACATATGGCAATTTCAACAAAATAGAATGACGGCTGATGGGCAGCCAAGTTTAATTTCTTTGATTTATCTCTGTATTCTCTGATAACTGGAGACAGTCTTGTGCAGCCACATCAGAATTCACTTTATACTGCATGCTTTCATGCATCTCTTTTTTCGGTTTGTGCGTCAGTCTCCTCTGAGAAGGCAAGTTTTCTTTTGTGTTACCTATCAGCGTTCTCCGCTTGATCTGCTTTACTTGACCATTTATTGCGAAGTTATATGCATTTCTTCCTGGAAATGTCCTTTCTCACGTGAATCTGATTCTCATCTTATTGCAGCTACCCAGAAAAATGATGCTGCAAACATACAACCATGCACACTCAATGGCAAGAAATGAGCGAGACTCTGACTTTTACTACAGGTTGGAACCTCACTATTTGTTCACTCCTATAGAATGTAATTTTACCAAAGTCGCCATGGATGCATGATTGGTTTGAATCTGATAACCGCCTAATTCCTCACTTAGCAAAAGCTAATCTGTTGCCTGAATCTCACAAAGGACTGAAGGTAATCATAATTGTATGAAGGGAAGCAGTAATTAGTACAGGACTTGTAAATTTGTTATTATTAATTTTTGTAGAGTCCTGAGGACTGGCATAAGGCACTTGTTGCAAATTATGATCCAATTTCTAGTGACTTCTAGGATGGGCACTTGCTAGTGGAATCTAGAAATATCTAATATGGACAAGATATTTGTGAAATAGACATTTGTAGAAAATTCTAGATGTATCTGGTGTAATTTAATATGGCGGTGATGTCCTCTAGAATAGGCTCAATACTCATTCATGTGGGTGTGTGGGCAGTTGAGAATAAACTCTAAATTCTTCTACTCCTCCATCAACTATATTTGTACTATCATTTTCATAAACTAGAGAAATCACCCTTTGTCCCATAAAAAGAAAAATGCAAATTGTGATCCTATTTCTCGAGACTTCTAGGATGGGCACTTGCTAGTGAAATCTAAAAATATCTAGCATGGAAAAGATGTTTGTGGCATAGAAATTTATAAAAAAGTCTAGATGTATCTTGTCTAATTTAATATGGCGGTGATGTCCTCTATAAATAGGCTCAATGCTCATTCATGAGGCTATGTGGAGAGTCGAGAATAAAGTCCAAACCCTTGTACTCCTCCATCGACTAAATTTGTACTACCATTTTCATAAACTAGTGAAACTATCTTTTCGCCATAAACCTTGTTTGTATTCCTCAAAGTATCCGACCCTTGTCTATTCTTTATAAAAATAAAAAAAATACACACATACCCTTGCAAACATGTTGTCACGCCCCGAACTTCCACAAGCACGCGACATCTGCACAACGACAGTTGATACATGTGACATCCCAAGATTGTGGCTGACCCAGAAACCTTGATATCCAAACAAACGCTAGCGGAAGCAATACATTACCCTGACAACGAATGAGTAAGGACTAGCGCAACCATAACACCTCATATATACATAATCTTAGTTCTATATTACACATGAATATCAGTTTTACAAAGATTAACAACAACAAACAACCCAGGGCGACCACATTCATCAGTAACCACCGATTTAACATCAATTGTCCTTGCCAATTGGGTACTCCGCCACCTGGATATCAAATCTTATGGTATCCCTACCATGCTTATGTCCTAGGGTCTGAAAGGTGGGGGCAAATCACTATGAGAGCACATCTCAGTAAGCTCACCTCTAAATCTCCTTCTAGAATACCAAACAAACCCAGAAAAACTATCAGTTCCAACCCAAGGACTCAAAATCACTTAAGCAGATTCGATTACCTCAAAGCAGTCAAATTTAGAAAACTCGCCACAGAAGGGCCAAGCAGTTAAACCGTTTATAACAGGTCTAATCCGAGGACCACACTCCAAACACAAATAACCCAAAACTAACACAACCAGTAATGGCTCAATAAAGGCAATTAAACTTTCAATTTAAAAAACATGACCTAATACAGGACAATTAATGCACAATGCATATGCAGTCCAAATATTCAATTCAATATATCCGCCCAACTGAGCTAAGCTAATCAACTCATTTTACCCGTGCGAAAATTGTCGCACAAACCTTCAGGCAATAAAAGCAAATCAAATTCATTTGGGCCAAAATCAGTCGGCTAGTACATTATGGCCACCTTGCAAAACACGTGCCCCAAATATTTCAATCCCCTATGGCCGACACAATGGCCAAACCAAATCAATTGTTACACGTGCCCAATTTTATTAAAATGCCCATTTCTAAATAGACCCAAAATGACTAAACTAATAATTGCGAAACATACATCGGATAATCCCAAATTTATTTGAATATGAACACGGGCCCACAAATAGTTGAAATAGTGAATATAAAATATTGCTTGGGCCCGGTTTTGCATAAAAGCTCTAAGATATATTATCGGTATTTCCAAATAACGGGACCCACAATACTTGTCATTTTCAAACCAAAACAAATGGGCAATCCCATAAACAGTGCACAGAGCGTTTTTGAATAGTGATTTCTAAACACTATTAGCCTGTTTTTACTCTAAATATCCTAAAAATCTATTTTTTTCGGGTACACGAACCTCCGGGATCCATTCCAATCACCACAAACAGCATTATTTCAATAGTGGACAGCAAACATATCTCAAAGCCATAGCATATCTCAGCCTCCACAGAATTATATGTGTTCAAATTAATGCTGATCCGACCAAATTTTCCTAAACCGAATTTATCTCGAATCGAAGCCCTAGAGATAGTCCATGACATGTACAATATTCTAATCGAGACCATAGAGGTTTAACGCACTAATCAAGCCGGCACCGAAGTGAGAAGTGGGGGAACACAGGCCGAGAACGGACGAAGCACGACGATCGGCGCAGAATCCGGCAAAAAACCCAAGGGAAACAACAGAGGTGTTCAAGGGCTGAACGGGATGGTTAGATAGATGGAAATCAATATTTTCACATGAAAATGAGCTCTAGGGGTCATGAGATTAACATTATATCAAACATGAGTTATATGTCAAATTCGGGTGGTAAATTAAAACAGGTGCGTTGACTAAAATGGCAAAGCAGAGATTTGAATGTCAATGACCTGGACGAAGTGATTCAAGTTGGAAAGACCCACAAGACAATGAAAACTACACATACCAAAAATCGTGATGATCAAGGGTAGATTTCTGACAAGGCCAATCGAAACTGAGCGGCAAAATTTGGCGCCAGTACAGAGAGAGAGAGGGGAGAGGAAAAGATCGAAATTCGAGGGGGGAGAAGAGAGAGAGAGAGAGAAGAGACGAGCCCAGCGTGAGAGGAGAGAGAGATGAGAACCAGGTGATAATTATAGAGGGCTCGCTGATTGGACCAATAACTTCTTGAGGTACTTATCGCG
>JAGVVM010007398.1:0-17320 GCA_019149425.1 Psidium friedrichsthalianum
CACGGAACTGTCAAAAGCATTAGCTCCGCACAACCCTTAAAGTTCATTTCCTACAATATTCCTCCAGCTAAACGACACCAAAATCAGGCCTTCAGACATCACAACGCCAAAATTCCGTGAAGAATTTTCCAGCACTATTTGCGGAAAAAAACCCTTTTCGTTTTATCCAACAAAACTCCGATTAACGTAATCTTATAGGTCCCAAACGAGACTCCATTCGACATCCTACAAAGTCTTATTATGGTCGACCTCAAATATGGCAAAAAAATGAAGATATTGGCTTGAAGTTTACTGTTCACTGAAACGCACATTACTTAGCACCAGACTTGGAATCATGTTTGTTATTTAACACCAGTTCCAAGTCCCAATTGCGTTCTGTAAGTCCCATGGTTCCACAACACTCTATTCCTCATTTCCCACAAAGAATTCAGCTCAACGACTCCAAATCAAACTTCTGCGCTTAGTTTTTCCTCTAAAACTCTAACTTACCCTATAACGAAACGTTCGATCAGATCAATAAAAATATGCTCTTACCTAACCTTTTAACACACAATAAACGAGCTTGGCGAGGCGTCCGCGGAGTTAGTACGCGCACGAGGCTCCTCTCTCTCTCTCTCCTTTTTCTTCTTTCCTTTTTTTCCTTTCTTCTCTTCTTATCCTTTCTCTTCTTTTCTTTTCCTTTCTGCCGAAGGAAACTCCGTGAAGCCCCTTGCCTTTTCTACTTTGGTTTTTAGTGAATTTTTTTTCTTTTTTGGTTGTTGGTCCCCCACCTTTTTTTACCTGAGTCAACACTCAAATTTATATGTCCGACTCAGATTGTGGGATATTCATGAGAACCATGCTTGAGGAATAAAAAAGTGATGTTGCGCAAACTTATTATGTATGTGGACTACGGTCATTTCCTTTGCTTAGAAATCAACTTCGCTGATCAATTTTGGCGACTTTCCTCATTTGTTCAGATCGGAAAACGTAAGGTAATTTCCAATATGTCAAATCGTATATACTTTCAGGGGAGGAAAAAACTCATTCATATATTGATTACAATTTGGATATTTCAATTCTGTACTACATGAACCTAGCATCAGAAGGCCCACCAAGAGATGTACTATTTTTTTTATTATGATATTAGACACGATCAAATGTTATAAGAGAGTAATGTAGTAATTCTAGTGTCCCCAAAACCCCCCCACCTCAAAAAAAGACAAAACTAATTGAGAAATATGGCGAGGTTTCGTTCCAGTAATTCAATTAAGCTCAGAACTCCCCGCTCACTTCCATCTAGCGTCAGTCCAACAAGATTTAGCTTATGCGGACATGAAACTACTACGAAAATGCTCCCTAATATGCAGATGCAATCTAAGAATAACCCTTTTTTGGTAGTATCGGGTTCGCTCTCTACATTTCTCTTCTATGTAATAAAGGACTACATATGGATCTCCCAAATTTAGATATACAAAATAGAAAGCTACAACGACTTGTTATTACCGAGATTCCGTCCTCTCAGTAAACCCTAAGGTTGCCATGCCTAATTCCACGCTCGTTCATTACTATTCTTTCCTTGCTGTGATTACTGGTGTTCTGGCAAGACCCATCACGATGGACTTGAGCGGGCTACGTTTGATAACTTGTCCCAAGCCTACCATCTGAAAGAGAATCATGGGCATTGATTCACGCCCACCCATTTTCCGGGTTGAATCATTTTAAAGATTCAAAATTTAAGAAATTAGGGCAAAGCTTTTCGATTATTCGAACCCGCAAGATTTGTTCATCAATAGGAGTGAGTAGATTTCAGAAATAGAAACTTAGAGTCATTGTGCTTTCTTGTTTTTTATGTCTTTGCTCATCTAGAGTATGCTAATAGGTTCGATTAAAAATCAACTAAGTCGTTTCACTAGTAATTTCGTTTCCAGTTATAATATGAACTTAGAATGTTTCATGTTTTGTTGTTTATGTCTTTGCTCAATCTATCGAGTCTAATAATATGGCGCCATAAAATGCATTTGGAATCGCTAGTGGATCCGTATCACTTATTCGTTAATTCCTATGATGCATTTTACTTTTTAACAATGTTTCAGTTTTCAGTGTCTAATAACTTACGATCCATGGGTTACATCTTAAATTGTTAGTTTAAAGGCATATCATTCGTTGTAATTGTCTTCTCTCTCTATCCCATGTGTGTGTGTGATTTCATTCATCTATCTATTTTTCAATAGTATGCGTGTTGATTCCTCGGGTACAATCTTTGGATGTCGACGCTCTCAACGGCTCTTTTTTAGCTGTCAATCAAAGAGCTTTCTCAGGATAAGGTTTTCCTCTATAATGAAGCCGTTCTATCTTTTGTGTTAATCACGATTGGACATGGAGCACATTCAAGTTTTAATGCTTCTTCACATCCATCGGACAGCCAGCGAGTCTTGCGGTCTTGTGTAAATCCTTGCAGTTTACCCACTTTACGTCCCAGAACATAAAATTAATGGTGTAAAAGAAAACACATTAAAACAACATGGTTATATGAACGTGCACGATTTTTATAATTTTGAAATTTTGATCATTTGTATTTTATTTTTTCTTTTCTTTCTCCACCTTGATCGGTTGGCGGCGACCACGAGCTTGTGCTCGAGCTCGTCGGCCTTTGGCGACCCGCGTCTGTGGCCAGTCGGTGTGGCCGGTGATCGACCGAGGAAGAAGGAAAAAAAGAAAAAGAAAGAAAAGGAAAAAATATAAAAAAAAAATGAAAGAAAAGAAAGATAAAAGTAACTAAAAAGAAAAGAAGAATAAAAATAATTAAAAAAAATGTGAAGGAGCGCAGGGGAGAAATGATTTTCTTTTTTTCCTTTTCTCCATCGTATTATTTTTTAATTAGTTTATTTTCTATCAACTGAATGCCGAAAAAGTTCCGTCGCATAAACGGAGCTTGGTAATTGAACCGACATAAGAGGGTGCTCATCCTGCATCGCATCGCTAGGTTGTCATTTGTGATGCCACGAGTCGAAATCGTACGTATCCTTGAATCTTCCTCAGGAATATTCCTATCGGATGCTCTCGACGACTTTTCTTTGGCTTTGTCAATTCTAGATCTCTGTCCTATTATTACAATTTTTGTTTTCTTTTTTCTTTTTTGTCTCTACAATACCATGAGATTAACCGGTGCACGCACCCGATTGATCTCTTTTTCATTCTTTTGATTTTTCCTGCGTCACCTTTTTTTAGTCAAGTCTTTGAAAGTGGCGTGCGTGGACTCTTCTTGATGATGGACTTTGATCCTCCGAAAATAATTCCTTCCCAACTGGTATCATGAAAAGGACCAAACACTTGGCGCGTTTATTTCACGAAAAATTAAAAATCTAAAAAATATTTTCTAAAAAATAAATATTTATATCACTCATAAAAATAAATGAATATAAAATATTTTCATTACCGTGAAAACAGTTAGACGTAAAGTGTTATTGATAACGAAAATATTTTCCAGCGACTAATTTTTTTTAAAAGACACAATCATTTATTTTTTGAAAAATGCTTTGCAAATTTTTTATTTTCTATCAAACAAACACACCCTAAAAAGAAAAGGACATACCATCTCTTCTCATACATTGAGAACACTAGCGCTTGCGGTGATGAAGCATGAAAGAAATGCTCATAAAAAAGTAAGTAAAAATAATTCTCAAGCGATTTACCATTAATAATAACGTAAAAGTTATCTGGGCGAGTTCAATCTTTTTGCAATATTGGAGAGTGGTCACGGCTTGATGGTGAAATTTAAATTTATCTGACATCCCCGAAAGGGGGAAATAAAAGAAAATCCAGATAATCATATATTTAATATTTAATATATATAATTAAATAATGCTAAGCCAAAAATGACAGAATATGCTTGTCATAAATATATATAGTGATTTTTTGTTATAGCGGGGTCAAGTATTGTGCAAGCTAGTTTTCATGCGTCTCGACACTAGACGTCCAACTCCCGGATGATCTCGAGAGCATATTCCCCCAATATCGGCCCGGTTCTTTTAGGGTTTAACTTCTGAAGTACTCTCAACAAGGCTTGAAATCAAGATAACAAAAATAGCAGCAAATTCCATTACCATGTAAGCCAACATTTTTTTTTTCCGTATATGCTATTTTGAATTATGGTGTGACTATTTATGCTCACCGAGACAACTCCTAAACCAAGTTCTTCCACAGACTTTCGAACTGGTACGATTGATACATGACCTCATTGTTCCCAACGATCGCACACAAGAGAGATATTTCTTAGTAGGTTTTTCGGCTTGGAGTTACATATACGATAAAGAAGCACTAAGTGTCGCCATAACTATATAATCTCTAGCAATTCAAAACTTGAAATGCCCATGTGATCGACAAGTGGAAATTGCCTCAGGGCACAATAATAAACTTTTCGTTTTAAAACATCAACTCTATTGCATGTAATTATATATATAAAAAAATCATGTACATACTTATATTCCAAAGGTAGGCTGTAGCTCACATGCTCGTCTTGCAAAAGTTCACCTGTTAATTCTCTCTGTTAAGTTCCTTTCTCCTCATGTTTTGTAGCATAAACTGCTTGAAATTTCTTAGCAGAAGGGCCTAACTTGTGGATTATTACCAAACCCATTAGCCTCTCCCTCATGATGAACTCCTTTGGTCTGCAGGAAAAGCTTACAAGTTTGCAATGGGAAAAATATTTGACCGGTTACTGATAAACCTTCCAAGTTTGCAATGGTAAAAATTGTTGACCGGTTAGAGATAAGCCTCCATGCATCGTGGAGGCTTTATCTTCGTTCTTTGACTTGTCTTCGGACTAAGCCAAAGATAATATTATCAAGCCCCATCAAAATATTCAATCAACTAATCATGTAGAAACACCTGTTGGCCTCTCCACCAAACCCTAGCTGCTCTGGCCCCTATATAAACCCTCTTGCATTTTTTCATTGTCCACCAAGACCCTACACCAAGCCCCATCACATAGAGAAAATCACAGAAACCCTAATTCTGAGCAAACCCCAAGCATGGCTCGCTTCCATGCAATTTGCATTTCCTCATTCCTCTTGCTCTCCCTCTTCCTCACTTGCACCAATGCCGCCACATTCAACATCAGGAACAACTGCCCCTACACGGTCTGGGCTGCAGCGGTCCCGGGAGGTGGCCGGCGGCTTGATCGAGGCCAATCCTGGGCCCTGAATGTGAGCCCTGGCACGAAACAAGCCCGCATTTGGGCCCGGACCAACTGCCAATTCGACGGGGCCGGGAAGGGCAAGTGCCAGACTGGCGACTGTGGCGGCGTCCTCGAGTGCAAGTCCTTCGGCCAGCCCCCAAACACCCTAGCCGAGTACGCGCTGAACCAGTTTGGCGGCAAGGACTTCTTTGACATCTCGCTGGTTGATGGCTTCAACGTTCCCATGGACTTCAGCCCGACCTCCAATGGGTGCACCCGTGGGATCAAGTGCACGGCCAACATCAACGGCCAATGCCCCGCCCAGCTGAAGGCACCCGGCGGTTGCAATAACCCCTGCACCGTGTTCAAGACCGACCAGTATTGCTGCAACTCCGGAAGCTGCGGACCCACGAACTTCTCCAAGTTCTTCAAGGATAGATGCCCTGATGCTTACAGTTACCCCAAGGATGATCAGACCAGCACTTTCACCTGCCCTTCTGGAACCAACTACAGGGTCGTGTTCTGCCCATGAAGTAAGAGTGGAGTTACAGGGAATACTACATAGGATACTTATGTCAAAATAATGGTGCTCAAGTTAGTTTGAGCTACTGTACTTGCACGAGTGTATTGCCTCAGGCTCCTCCATTCATGCAGCCGAGGGCAAGAACAAAAGTTAAGGAATTAAATAAATGAACATCTATATACGCTATTGATCAGCAATTCATCTCTCTGTTTATTATTTCCTTTTTCTTTGGGTCTTCTATAGCTATCTCGCCGATTTTTTACTTCCTGGGATGTTGGAATCGAGAGCGTGTCGAGCGAGGGCGACACTTGGCGACACTTGTAAATAAAAGAGACTATTGTTCGTAGATAAACAATAAAGGCTTTAGGCATTCGGAATATTAAAATACCAAACTTCATTTCAAGATAATTTACGTGCATCGTCAACTTTATCGTTTGCGAGATGTCGTCTTGATAGCACATATTTGATCCTAATATTTGTGTGGAAAAAATAAAAATGTTGTTCTCGACTTTACTCTTCATATCAACACCCTACACGCCCACCCTCTCTTCGCTCCGACACCCACCTATCAAGCTCGCACCCATACACCCAGGCATTGCCTCTCCACCGTGCAAGCCGCCTTCTCTCCTCGGGAGGCCATCGCCGACTAAACGCAAGATCAACATCGGTCAGGCGACCTTGATCTGGCTACCGTGACTGACCCTTATTCGATAGACAAATGCCCGTGCATTGCGCGATCGTGTACTTTTATTTTTCATTTGATATTTGATTAAAAGTTATTCGTTAACTTATATCCTATTTCATATAAATCTCTCTTTCTTTTTTAACAAAATAAAGAAGAAATTTTTAGTCCATATGACATATTCTAAAGTATGGAGACTTTGCTACAGTTAAAAAAATTCCTAATTATTTATGGGATCAATGATATCATCACAATATTTTGAGAAAATAGTAAAAATCATCTAAGAAAAAACTTCATAGGAAAATTTATAGAAAAATTTACAATATTCAAATAATGGTTATTTTGCAAAATTGGAACTCATTAAAAATTATGTTTTTTGTCTTAAAAAAAATCATGGTATTGAATGAGACAAGCACAAATTCTGGGTGGAAGCAAACAGACTGGAGAGTACCAGAAAAATACTACTTGCAAGAAGAATGGCTAATCCCTTGCACATAATAAGAAGCTGCAGAAAATGTTAGAAATTGCAATAATTGCTAATTTGCAACATCAAAATTAATGTCGTAAGAACTGATACTTTCCTTCTGTTGGACAAAACTAATAGTATTGAATGAGGCAAGTGTAAACCCTAATGGGAAACAAAATGTGTAGAGAGTTCAAAAGGAAATACTCTTTGTAACGAGAATAATGAATCGATTGCATATCAGAGTATTATGTGGGACTTTTTCGAGAAAATTCTTAAGAAAGACTTTGTTATTACATATTTATATTGAATAAAGAGTCTGTGTTGACATTTGTTGATTGCATCTAGAGCGCTGGAGTGCAATTTGAACTTCCATGCCATGACTCACTAGCGCCATTAGTCGACCGATAAAAGACAACGAGAGCACATATAAAGTAGTGATTCGTGATGGAAAGAAAAATAGGAATATTTGCCAAGCACATAAAATCCACAAGACTAGTCACGGTCGTCCCACTAGGGAAAGATGAACATTCGCTCAAAATTCCTTCATAATGGACCGACTTTACCACGTTTTCTACATGAGAAATTTTGAGCAATGTTATTGCGATAGGACCAGACTAAGATTGGACAATTTTACAGGGGTATTCAAATATATGCAAGTCTTTGTATCTCTTTTTTTTTTTTTAATGTCTTCGTGGATCCTGTGGTATTCCATGATGTTCGATGATAATTGTGTAATATGGAAATACTTGTCTGAGCTTTTATTTTCAACGATATCCATGACTGAGACTTTTACTTTGTCAATGTTTCATTTTCTTCGTGTGTTTACAATATGAGTTGTAGTCAGTAAAAAGTAGCAGCAAGTGGTGATTATTAGAGGTGATAATTTACGGCAATCGTTCAATTGAGAATATAAGCAGAACCTGGAACCGATCCTAAAACTTGTGATAGGATAAGTTCTAGGTTCCATGTTATTCAAGGTAGATTCGATGTTCAGGTGAAATCTAGATAGATTCTGGAACCCATCACCCCTATTTCTTAGCTTGTAGCAAAGACAGACTTCACCTCCAAATCCGATCAGCAATTGCGTTTTTATTGTGATTTGGCCCCCACATATTGTTTCTGTAACTATTGATCCGTGTATGATTTTTCTTTGGAGGAGTTTCTGAAAATGAGAAAAGAAATTAAATCTATTTTGGTGGAAGTCAATTCAATGCCAACCTAAAAATTTGCACGGACCAAGGGAGGTGAAGACTAAAACATGTTGGAAACCCGACCCAAACGCCGTGATTAACGGGGGAATCGAGTTTTACGTGCTTGACCGAAAGTTAATCAAATGTTTCTCCAAGGAGTTTCATTATGTGTCTGTTCTCTAGAAGGTGCACCCATCAGGGCACATATTTATCGGGAAAAATGTTGAAAAAATTCTCAATTTATTGCATCGGTGTCAATTCAGTCACAACCTTTTTATTGTTGCCAATATAATCCCAAATGAATTTGTGCCAATTGACTCTATCAGACTAATTCTAGCTTGAAATCACTGGCATGAATACCAGTCATGTGGCATGGCCGGTGCTGACGTGGATATCTTATATATATTATTTTCCTTTTTTTTTTCTCTTTCTTTTTTGTATTTTTATGATTAAGTGCAGGCAAGGGTTGCCAGTAGACCATTGCTAGACCCAGCCGAGGGAAGCGACCCTCACCGGCGCTAAGGGAAGTCGCTGTAGTCCTTGCTAGCTGCTAGGTGAGGGCTCGCATACCCTCGTTATGCTCAGCAAGGGCTGTTGTCAATTAGAATCGTTCGCACATGCAAAACAAAAGGTTTTTAAGACAAACTTGAATTGCGAAGCAGTCGAGAAACTCAATTGAAAATGACGATTCGAGCCCAACGAATTTACGTTATACCTTTAAGACAAATTAATCCCCTCAATCGGTACCAAAGGTTTTTGGACTATTGCCTCTTAGGGTAGAATGGATCGCCTTTCTCTTTAAAGCGGTACTTCTTCAAGAGAAAACGTTGAACGCAACTTTGGGTGAAAATCGCATAGAGAATGAATGAAGATGATTTTCGGAAAAAACAGAATTTGTGTCATCAGTTTTTCGAAAAGGAAAAAATCGAATGTAATATATGTCACGGTCGAAGAGTCACCAAGTCGAAAAGACTTGTTTGGTGTTTGGTTAAAAAATGAATATTCATGAACCGAATCAATGCGATCGTTCGGTGTTCGGTTATTGATGAACCCGAACCGACGGAAATTACGATTCGGACACTAGTTCATAGTGTCCATTCAAAAAAATAAAACTGATGGAGTAAATGGGCCGAGTTCCAAAAAGATAAGATTGGACCCAGACTTAAGCCCGGTCCGATCTGAGCCAGTCGGACGGCGGCGGCGGCGCGAGCGCGTGTGGGCTGATCCAGCTTTGTGTAGGTCCTCTCTAAAGTGAAGTGCCTATTGGGGCCCAAACACATTAGAGATGCTCCTCTATTTAGTGTCCATTCGAGAAAAATAAAATTGATGGAGTAAATGGGCCGAGTTCCAAAAAGGTAAGATTGGACCTAGACTTGGGCCTGGCCCGATCCTATCCGAGTTGGTCGGATGGCGACGGCAGCGGCGCACGCGCGCGTGGGCCGATCCAGCTTTGTATAGGTCTTCTCTCCTCCATAAAAGTGGGGTGTTCTTTGGGGCCTAAACCTATTAGAGAGGCTCTTCTATTTAAACTCATTTCCATCTTCTCTTTCATCCTATGTGGGACTAACTTCTACTCACAATCCTCATTCACTTTCTATGGGTTTTTTGTTGTCCGAAACCCAATAATCCTCCACATAAATGAGAGATTCAGATATCATGACTTTTTGTGCATGCATGAATGCAATGTACGATTATTCCATGAGAGAACGCTATATTGGGATAAGTAGTTTGAAACTTTGAACTTTCTCTAGAGACCTATCGGACTTACTTGGTCAATCAGTAGACTTGATGTCTTTGTCACACAACTGTCTCTCAAGCAAAGTTAGTTCTCACTGTTGTGTTCGTTTTGGCCATGAACACCGCCTGATTTCATGAGTGCTTTCGGGAATTCGGCTTTTCAAATTCTCCTTAGAAGCGGCCCTCATTTCACACTCACATAGGTGATTTTTGATTGTGTGGCATTTCACACACTCAAATCAGAATAATTAAAAGCTTACGCTTAACCTTCACGTGTCATTACTGTCTTTATAAGGAAATGAGTAAAAGTTGACAGTATTTTACTCAGCCTGCATAACTTAATTGTCCCTTTGAACCTAGATTTTGGGATCTCCAGTCAACTAGGTAGGATTTCCGCTATAACGACTTATTTCACAAGTTTTAGACCCATTCCTCTTGATGTTTTCATAGCTATCTCTCTAGATAGACCTTTTGTTAATGGATCTGCAATATTATCTTTTGACTTCACATAATCAATCGTGATAATTCCATTAGAGAGTAGGTGTCTCACGGTATCTTGTCTTCGACGTATATGTCGGGATTGTCGCGACCTAAAAATTAGGGAATTATCAGGTTAATAGATTACTAAATTAATTAAATGAATTAACTAACTTAGCCCGAGTTCTCCCAATCTCTACCAATTCGCAACTCAGGTTCATGTTCAAATGATTTAAATTTGGAGCCGCTACTAATCTTCTTTTGGTAGGTAGATTAGAAACTTAAATAAAGTATCGGAAGAATACCTTATTTTCTACTAACCAGAGATTCAAATTCGGGGACTTGATTATGTTAATTTTTCAATTAACACCCTTTCAGTACCATTCTTGTGAAAAATTTTCTTAAATTGGCAAATTCAAATGATTTCTTTGAAAATCAAGGTGCAATTTATTTTTTTGAGATTTTCTTGAAATATTGAATGTAATGCAAATGTAACTACATGAGTGCAATTATGACATGAAACTATATGATGTTATGCATTCTAAACTATATGACAAACATGATGTCTAAAGAAAAAATTTAAGTTAAATGCACGAAAAAAATGTATTCTAATGATATGCAAAATAACATGAATGAAAAAAGAATGCATGCTAATCTTCAAAAAAAGTGACATGATATGAGTCTTAATGCACACAAAACATGAGTTAAAATTCAAAAGGTCATGATATGCAAAGGATGTAAATCTACCTATATGACATGAATAACTATGCATGAATGACAATGATGACATGAATTATACATGACCGATTCTATATGAAATGCGCATGAACAACATTTTTTTTTTGTATTTTTGGGTTAAATAAAAGGCAAAAATAAAAGATGGTCTGAAAGTTGATAACAATTAATATAAATTAAGAAGCTGATCACTCAAAGTCTAACTTTATATTAAAAGGTATCTTGATAATTAATTCCATTTTAGACCATAATTTGTTTTTTTAAGAAAATAGAGTCAAATAAAGTATAATAAACCTTGAGTATTGTATACCTTATGATCCGAATTTTTCGATGAATTCGCTTCGTACCCAAAGTTTAGCGTCGGAAGGGAATTTATTCACGTCATACCCCAAGGGTGAGGTCGAATGGTGAATTTAAATGAAATTTGTCTGTCCGATCCCAAAGTTATGGGGTGGGATGAACAATTTCATTTGTGTGGATGACGTCGTGCCTTGATGGTGAAGTCCGATGGCCATCTATAATGCACATATTCGAGGGATAAAGGCACAGGGGAGCATGTACTATACTCAAGGAATATTAAAAATATTTACTTTAGACTATAGTATAAAATGCATGAAATTTCCAGCCGAGCTAGGATAGGTGTCGAATTTTGAAGAGCAAAAGGCCATATCCCAATGGATTTTCACATCTTCTTAGTTTAAGAAAGATTATCTTTTAAGACATTCAAAGTAATTCAGATAATTTTCAGAATTTTAAAGTTATTAAATCAAGTCATGAGATAAGCTAAATATCCTGAAAATATTCACAATCTTTCCAAGATAACAAGCATCAAATCAAGACAAAATCAACTAAGAGACCATCTTCAAATCTCCTCCAACTAATCCAAATATCCAAACAAGGATGTGCAACATTCTCAAGATATGATTGGGATTCGGATTCCCTCAAATTCAAAATGCCAGAAGATATGCCGAATATTTCAAAGATATGCACAATATCCACATGATTTACTCAAAATTCAGATAATTCAAGTTTAGGCAATATGATATTCAAAATATACTCGGGATAGACTTTGTTACCTAAATTGCGAATAACATCCAAATTTGAACCAATCAGAATTGCGGATCACGATAGTTCGGACGCACGATTGGCCCTTGTTTGTGGTAGGGCTTCAAGGCAGCGACCACGGGACTGTCTTGCGAGCACAACCTTATGGCTTGCCAAAAGTGAGGGTTGGCTTGCGGTGGGAAAACAGATATCCTTTTAATGTTGAGCAAGACTTGCACTTGGAGCTAACAAAAAACAGCCCAAAGCAGTGTTGTTGAAACCTCGGACAGCAACGAAACAGCCCCTTAAACAGTACCAAAGTCACCTTAAAACTGCAGGAAAAGTCCTGTACCGAATTGTTAGCAAAACCCGGGCTGGACAGAACGTTTTGGCACCAAAACAGTAGTAAAACAACATTGAATGACCACGAAACAGTGCTGAATTAGTGGTAAAACAATCCCGGACAGTAGTGTCAATTCGTCTCGTGGGGCTTAATCAATGAAGAGAGCAGCTTTGTTGGATGTTTCTGGGAATTACTCTCACTTTACTGCAAATCATCCACAGTACAGACAAGATCGGGGGGATCAGACGATGTAATTTGTGGCCACGAATTTGCTCGGGAGAGTATTGAATTTGGGGTCTTCTATGTTGCAAACAATGACCATGGAAAGCATGACTTTCTTTTGGCGTTATTTGCACATGGGGGAATGTCAGTGGAGGTTGCCATGAAAAAATCTTCAATTGGACAATGGACTTTCTTCTTCCCATCTCCGTTGCTTCCTTTTTTTCACGACTGAACTTGAACCCCCCTCCACTATTGGCCGCTACTCATGGACTTGAATAACCTGCAAGAAAAGAATAATTTTTTTTTTCTCTTTCTTTCTTGTAAAAAAAAATCCCCGTTTAGAGAGAGTAGTCCACGGCCATTTTCAATGGTCCCCTTTTTTGGGTTCGCCAGAAGTAGCCTCTTTTCATAATCGGAGATAACTTCTCTGCCATGAATCCATGGAGACCTCCATTGTCCATCCCTTGTTTCGAATATCCAGGAAGAACGAGAACCCCCCTTTTCTTCTCTTTTCCTCCCCTCACAATTCACCCCCCTCTTTGTATTCAATTGCATGGCCTCATTATATGGAAAACTTAATTGGCTCTCTAACACACCGAAAGCAAATTTGTCCCTTCATCATGCCTAACTTACTTTAATCATTACCACACCCACCAAATGTCATCTTGCATTGCACGACACTTGGTAGGAAAATGGGTTCAAATGTGGCCATCATGGAGTGTCCCTACTTGCCTCCCACTTAAAATGGAATGATGTCTTCCATCACTACCGAAAAGACAAATGCTATCTTGCATGTTGCTCATGACACTTCGGTAGGAAAATGGGTTCAAATGTGGCCATCATGGAGTGTCCCTTCTTGCCTCCCACTAAAATGGAATGATGATTGTCTTCCACCACCACCGAAAGGGCAAATGCCATCTTGCATGTTGCTCACAACACTTCAGTAGGAAAATGGGTTCAAATGTGGCCATCATGAAGTGTCCCTACTTGCCTCCCACTTAAAATGGAATGATGATTGTCTTCCACCACCACCGAAAGGGCAAATACCATCTTGCATGTTGCTCACAACACTTCGGTAGGAAAATGGGTTCAAATGTGGCCATCATGGAGTGTCTCTACTTGCCTCCCACTTAAAATGGAATGATGATTGTCTTCCACCACCACCGAAAGGGCTTCCGCCAAAGAAAGATTGGAAAATGTCAAATGGATCGTGGCCTCCGCCAATGATGCAAGATGCAATACATGAGGAAATATTTTGGCGAGAATTAATTCTCAATTTTTGTGCAATATATATAATCAAAATCAAAATCAAAATTTTAGATGTCAACATGGACTTTCTGTATACATAACATTTCTTGCCCTTCCTATTGCCGCTTGACTATCACAAAGAATACATACAGCTGGCACTGGTTTAGGCCAATTAAGAATGTCTTCTAAGAAATTAAAATAAATATACCACAATGTAGAGAATTTCCATACGAGCATAACGATGAAAAATCACCTCAATTGGACCACCCACAAGCCCTCACGCGTCGCTAGAAGCGACAGCGCGTGCGCTGCCTGGCACATGCGAGGAGACGGTCAACGGTCAACGGGTATAGTCGGGTTAGCGGGTCAGGTCGAATTGACCCGCGTCAACAGTTAAAGGTGGTGCGATGACATCATTTGCCACGTGGCAGCCGCTCGTAAGGCGGCGGTCGCCCAATGGCGATGCCATGTGGCGTGCCCTGGTAAGCGGCGCCGCCTAGGTGATGTCAGCAATGACGTCACCTAAGGTGGTTGGCGAGGCGGTTGGCACGTGGGGCGCATGCTCCTACGAGCCGCCGTGGTGATCCTTCAGGCAGCATGTAAGGGCCCGTGCCAGCATCCCCTAGCGGCTGGTGACCCATCAAAATGCTGGTCTCGATGAGATGAACCCAAATATATTTTCAAATTCATGAGATGAACCCAAATATATTTTCAAATTCAAATTTCATCATGTCAAAAATCATGAAAATAGGCAAAACAGAATATTCTAAACTCGAGCTACGACGCTCTGATACCAGCTGTTGGTCGTCCAATTGGCATTCGTCATTACCAACGGCTCCCTAGGATCGTCGTAGTGTCGAGCTCTAAAAAACTAAATAGCCAAAGAATCGAATTTGTGTATCTGATTCGAATCCATCGAAGTTTTCGGTGGAATTTTAGTGGTGCGGCCACTTGAACTCTTCCCTATACGCCATCGGGCTATTGGAGTCGATGAGACGCTCTTCTTGCCCCTCTCTCTCTCTCTCTCGCGCGCTCTCTATCCCCCGTCTCTCTCTCTCTCTCTCTTAAGCTTTATGGAGGAGGTGGAAAGGTAAAGGTTAGGGGTCCTAGCCTATTTATAGAACTCCGGCTGGGCCCTCCGATCACGAGCCGAGGCCGGACTTGGCCCACACTAGCCAGGCCCATATTCGGCCTATTAAGAAATCTTAAATCCTTTCTTTATTAAATTGATTCCGTAACTAGTAATAATACTATATAATGGTGAATTATAATTCAATTAATACGAACCCACGTTAGGAAAATTTAACAGAGACTGCTCAATTCCGAAAGCAGTGGCGCCCAAGTAATGTCAAGTCGATGGCGCTAATGGGCTCGATTGCATTATGGGAAGTCGCCCATGCTGCTGGGGTAACACGCGGAACTCATTGAGGATCGCCAAAGGGAGGCGCTGAATGCCAGCAAAAGTTGCTGTCAAACCGCACAGAGGGGAACTAGAACTAGATGAAAACATCACTGGGCGATGGTCAGACTCAGCAGGCTCGAGTAATAAAAAAGTGATGTTGCGCAAACATATTATGGAGGTGGACTCGCAAGATCATTCTTCTTGCTTAAGAAATCTATCTATACTCTCTCGGTGACCATTCTTAATTTTTAGATTGGAAAATAGAGTATTTACCAACAACGTCAAATTGGGATACTTGTAGGGAATAGGAAAACTAATGTACATATTGGTTTAGCAATTTGGATATTTCAATTATGTAATGTGCCATGACATCTTAGTATCAGATAGGCCATCGAGAGATGTACTATTTTTTTATAGGAGAATAGACATGATCAAATTTAATAAGAGAGCTTAATGTGGTAAATCTAGTGTTTCGCCCCCCCCTCCTTCCCCCACACACCCCAAAAAAAAAAAACATAGAGTGAGAAAAATATGGAGGTTTTACTGAAGCAAACAGTGAGAAAATATGACGAGCTTTGTCCCGAGTAATTCAATTAAGCTCAAAATCAGTCCAACTAAAATGTAGCTTATGCGGACTTGAATACTACTACCTAAAATGCTCCCAAAGCAGATGCAATCTAAGAATAACCCTTTTTTGGTAGTAGTCGGGTTCGTTCTCTATTTCTATGTAATAAAGGCCTACATGGATCTCCCAAATTTAGATATAAAAAATAGAAGAGCTACGACTTGTTATTAATAGAGGATCCGTCTCTCGGTAAACCGTAAGGTTGGCCCATGCCAATCGCTGTCATTACTAGTCTTCCATGCTCTGATTACATGGGTCTTGAGCAGACCCAATCAACCGGATCGACTTGAGCGGGTTAAGTTTGATAACTGTCAAGCCAACCAATCAGAAAAGAGAATCAGGGGCATGGATATACAAGCCCACCCATTTGCGGGGAAACAGAAAAAAGAAAAGAAAGAACAAACTGCTCACGTGCGAATTATTGAACCCAGCATACTGTGTTCATCAGTAGGAGTGGTTATAGTTTTATAATAGAACCAGAGGAATCGGATGATGATAATGATCGATTCCAAGTTCTAGAGTATGAGTTGTAGGTCTAAGTTCTACAAATTAAGGAACTCGTTCCGATAGGTAGGCTTCAGTTCCAGCTTGAAATATGAACAACTTCCTAGGACAAAGTCATGGGTGTTTTTTCTTGTTTTATGTCTTGCAATCATGCGGTTATAACAATGGTGGCCGACAATAATGGCAATCTGAAATCTAGTCCAACCTCTATTCTTTGGCAATATCCATGAGATTTTACTTTATGATGTTTCATGTTTTTCATGTGTAAATACGAGTTGTGCTCAATGGTATATCATCAAATGATAGTCATAGAGGTAATAACACGGACAATCGTGAATTAAGAATACAGGTGGAACCCGATACCTGGATCGACCCTAGAACTTATGAAAGTGCAAGTCAAGGCATGCCAGTAGGTAGTCCAAAAATTGAAGAACTTGGACAGAACCTGGAATCATTCACTCTTAACTCATCAGCATGGCCTCAAGGTGCTAAGATCCACACGGTACATTTGCGGGGTTATTGTGCGCGCTCGGTGTGGTGTGTGAGATTTCATTCATCTATTTTTCAATACATCTGCACTTTGATCCTTGGCGCTCATAATCCTATCGGATGCCGTGTGCTCTAAACGGTTCTTTTTAGCCGATCAATTCAAACAGACTTTCCAGGGATAAGGTTCCTTCATCATATAATGAGTCGTTCCTATGCTCTTTGGGTTAATCTGGTTGGCACACGGAGCCACATTCAAGTTTAATGCTTCGTCACATCGTTATCGGCCAGCCAGTAAGTCTTGAGATCTGTGTACAAATCCTTTGCACAGTTTACCCACTTTACTTCCCAGAACAGAAAATTAACGGGTAAAAGAAAAATATTAACAATATCGATTATCGAACATGCACGAATTGTTATAATTTTGAAATTTTCATAATTTTTATTTTTTTCTTCTTTTCTTTCTCATCTGGACGGT
>JAGVVM010007399.1:0-31978 GCA_019149425.1 Psidium friedrichsthalianum
GGGACGGCAATTACCTCTCCGATTGTTTGTTTACCATTATTTGGATAAGGTTGATAATTGAAGGTTTTGGAGTGAGATTTGTGGATGGTCGGCACTTCTGGGTTAACCGGAGATTTTTTGAAGGCGGAGAAAACACTAGTGGGAAGAAGGAATAGAACTTTAGAGCTCTAGTTCGAGCACTGAAATAGATATTCCGAGGGCATTGATGGATTTTTTTTTTTTTTCTTTTCGTTTGAAGATGATACTCTTTGGACCCCTGTCTTTAAATTCAATTTAGTCCACTGTAGTTGTTCTGTGCAAATTCGTCTGGGTAAAGGTCGCTTTTACCCATTAGGGAGTCCTGAACAGCGAAAGGTAAGATTCGTGTTTTCGGTAAAAAATGAGGCTCGTCTGCAACTCGTGTTAACTTCAAAAGTTTAACCGAATGAATGGACTACAGTTTGGTGTGAGTTGTAATATTTCTGAAGTGTTAAAGGCCACGTGACCACATCTGTCAAACAACCATAGTCAATACATAACTCAAGTGAAAAGGCCATAGTCAAAGCCCAAACCTGCAATGACCCGCACATTCCGCGATGCGTTGGTTATTTTTTTTAGTCCAAATTGGAAATTGTAACGAGAGTAATAGAATCTCATGGAGTTGGCTTATGTACGTTAAGGGAACAGTTTATATACATGGATAAACTGCCACAGAACTTTATGGTCCCCGTATGGCCAAGAGTGTGAATAAGTTTCATGTTTATAGCCAGCTTACTAACGGCTTTAGACTTGCACATATGGGCCATGAAATTAATGTGGTTGTATCGGAACTTGATGCTTTACCTACATCAAGGGGTTTTCTTGTCATAAAAAATGAATGCAGATTTCACGCATACTTCAAATTGTATTGGATGGAAAGTTCCCGATGAAGCTTGAAATTCGTAACCATAGTTGCAGTGACAATTCTGCTCAAGCAATAAGGTGTTTTTGTTTCCCCCCTTGCGATATCTGGAAGGTGTCTACCCAGTTCACTGTCCAAAACAATGCGTTGGTTATTGCTTGAAAATGAGCGCCATAGATTGTCTATTTAATCGCGTGTGAATCAACATCAATCCTCAACCTATCAAACCGTCTTTATCCCAAACCAGTTAGGGGTCGGCGGTCGATGAACCAGTTGGGGTCGGCGGCGTCTATTTAATCTGTTGAATAACTTGACTTAAAAAATCAGTTACTTCAACTTTGCTACTTTTTGTTTTCTTATATTATCAGGTACATTGCCTTGTATTTGCTGCTTTTTGTTGCTGCATTAATCAGTACTTCGTCACAGCTGGATCTTCTCCGGGTAGACGTCAAAACCGAGATACTATGTGTCAAATGTCTTTGGAGTAAATGATCTACCTAGTCTCTTTATACCTGATGTACTTTCTTCCTTTTATGCTTTTAGATATGTTCTTGATGCAATGAAAACTTTCCATGAAGCAAACTCACTGTTTATGACGAATCAACAGCTTTCAAAGTAAGAACTTAATTCTTCTTCTGGATTTTGTTATTAAACACAAAATTCATGATTATGCATTTCATCTCATTTTTGTTGCTTGGATTTCTTACAATGTTTAAGTGAAGACATCCTGCTTCGAGCAAAAATGGTCGCTTGATTGGGACTGTGGATAATAGTCAGTCAGGAAGAAACTCTGTTGGAAGTAGTTCTTGGGCAAAGATGGTGATGGAATTTTATCCCCCTGGAACTTCCATTAGGTAGGAAGTCATTTATGGCAACGATATGTGTACACTTACGGAAGCAATATGCTGGGACTTTTCATGTCGAGCTCTTCCAATGTAGTATTATGATTTGTATACTATTGTTGAATTCCTCTTAGTTGTTCTAAAATTAGCTTTATTAAAGAGGATCTCTTTCCCTTCAAACAAAACTTTTTTCTTTCTAACTACTTTGTGATGATTATGCAGAACTTTGACATGCTCGTACTGTAATATTGAGCAGGTAACTGTCTCTCCATTTTATAATTTAGGCCACTGTACATCTGCATATAATCCAGGGATGCTTCCATTAATGCTCTTTGACATATGCAACAGAACAGGAGCTCCTGTGTTTGCCATAAAAATTTATAGCATGAACTAACTTCCATTCCTTGAGATACTTGATTGGGCGATGCCATACTTGCAAGAAAGGGCAATGTTTGCTTCTTGGTATGGGCATACGAAACCCTATCACTGCAAATTCGTATTTCTCTGTACATCCTTTACTTAGGTAAATGGGCTGAGTTGATTATCACTACTGGCTTTTAGATGACTATTTGGTCAGTCAACCACTGCAGTGAGCTTCTCTGCTCCCTATGATTTTTATGAGCAAACTGGAAACCAAAATTCAACACTTAAACATCATCACTACATGTTCAAATGCTCTGCTCAGTATGTTGTAGATAAGATTCTTGACGGACTCTGTCTGCATGCATTTGCAACAGCAACCTAGCTGTAGTTGATAAGCTCAGAGAAGTTTTGTTGAGCTTTCCTGCTGCTATATCCAATTTTTACTTGATATGATTATCATCTTTGTTCTTATGAGTCAAAACTGTGACAATTTGATATCTTCTAATTACTAGATACTTTCATGTCTTCTAATTTGGCACTAGATTTTGGTGTTCTTTAGATAATTAATCCTTGGTTTAACTTCACCAAATCCAAATTGCAGCCTCCAAGAGCAAAGCATTGTCATGATTGTGATAAATGTGTTCTTCAATTTGATCACCACTGTGTATGGCTTGGAACATGCGTTGGCCAGGGTAATCACTGTCGTTTTTGGTGAGTTTATATGTTTACCCCCAATGGCTAGCCCTGTAAATAGACATTTCCTTAGCTTGCACATTATTCTTCGTGGAATATTTATCTTGGGACATGCACCGAGGCACTGGGAGGATCTGGAAATGGTTCTTTATATCTTGTGAATTGTGATTAAAGCATACTGAATCATGGCATAAAAAAACTGATAGCCTAGCAATGATACAGAGGTGGTGCCCGCTCTGCAGAATTCATCTCCATCCACATTGTGGACCATTCAATTTTGAGTCCTCCCTTTTCTTTTTTCTTTAAAGTTCTTAAAACTGGCCTTTCAATTTTTTTATGTTCTTTAACGACTTTCTGAAGCACTCTAAGTAACAAACTTTTCTATTGCAAAATTAACACATAAAGCACTAGCACAATGAGATACAGGAAATACTCTAACTGAACCATCACCTCAAGTAACAATGATGACTAATAAACTTTTTAGGATATATTACCTTCTTAATGACAAATCTTTTCTCCTGAATGTTGTGCTTTATCTTCCCAGGTGGTATATATTTGAAGAGACTGCACTGTGCTTGTGGACTGGCATCTTGTACATTACATACCTGAAGACTCGCATATCTGGGGCTTGGTATGCGTTTTTCTCTTAAAGATGTTTTACTTCATATAAAATGCTAGAAAAAATACTTAATCAAATTGGTACCAAGGGAGCATCGCCCTACATAGAAGCATTTGTAAGACGGGAGAATCCGAGGTCCAATATGGAAATATTGTCAAGGCTAGATATTCCCTTAAGCAAAAAGCGAATGAACAGTAACCACCTATTCCTTACAACTAAGATTCCCTGTTTCCAAAAGATTTAAAGATTCAACACTCAAAGTGCTCGTATCCTTTCTTTGCTTACCCTGCATTAGTCATTAGGCATGTTAAATAGCTGATATCAGTACCTCTATAATGGGAGCACGTTTTTACTGCTTATTACTGTACAGTCCCTCAGAAGGAGAGTGAATTGTCTTGTGACAATGGTTATTTGATCCCATCTAAGTTATGTTTTTGATAATTATATGTTATCTGTTAGTGTCTGAGGTCCTTGTTATAAAATGTTGACAGGTGGAAGGATCTGATAATGATACTACTATTGATCTCTCTGGTGATTTTATTCATCTTTCTTCTCCTACTACTGCTTTTCATAGGTACGTGCAGATTTTTTCTATCGCTCATCTTTTCAAAAGAATTTGCTTATCCAAGTTTCGATTTCTCCCTTTATTATCAGCAAAAAGAACACCAGAAATGCCAAAATTTTTCGCTGGCTTACTTAAGTGCCAAATCGGAGAAAAAAAAACAATCACTTAAGTGCCAAATTAGAGAAATTCTGGCCAAATTGATTACGTGACATTTATTATTAAACTTTTAATATTATGTGGCAAAATTTTTTAAAAAATCAGCCCGCGTGGAGTACACATGCCAAATTTTTTTAAAGAATTTAGTCCACGTGACTTCTAAACTTAAAATAAGCAAATTAAATTAAATTTAGAAAATATCCTAAAAAACTAAAAAAAATTTTAAAAAGAAATAATTAAGGCTTGCAGTGCGAGGTTGGGGGATGGCGGCGGGGGCCTTTGGCAACAAGCCCTCGCTGCTGCCAAGCCCTTTCCTTTCCCTTTTCATTTTTTTTTAACTCTTTGTTTTAGTTTTTAGCTTATTTTTCAATTTTTTTTTAATTTTTTTTTATCTTTTTAGCTTTTGTTATTGCTAATTGGATCCTCCAGCGAGCAATGGGTGAAGAGTTCCAGCCAAGCAGATCAGAGTTGGTACTTAAGTGATCATTTTAAAAAAAAAGTTGGCACTTAAGTGAGCCCTAAAAAAAAAAATTAGGAACTAAAGTGAGTGCCATATACAAATTTTGACACTTCTAGTGTCCTTTTCCCCTTTATTGTCATTAATATGTCTCGGCTTATTTCCTATGAATGGTCACTTGTCCAGATTTTGATAGTCAGCTGTCATGTTTTTTGAGTTGATGACTTGGGTGCATAGATATTATCTGTCATTGGAGTGTTAATGATAGAATCCTTCTAACCCTCTTATTGTATGGTCTTGTCATAGCAAATTCTTTCTCTTGTTGCATGCTTCGGGAAACTGACTTGTTTGATGAGCTGGGTAAACTTCACCCACGTTTCGATCGGTCATATTCTGTTGTTATTTTGTGTCTGACTGGTTCTGGAAGTTTGTGAATTCACATTCCATATAAGCAGCAGAATGACCTGAATGTTTTGTGAGAGATGTTCTTCATATATTATGTGGATTCATACCTGTTAATCCTTGTCTACAGCTACCTTGTGCTGACGAATCAGACCACGTATGAACTTGTCAGACGTAGACGCATCCCATACCTCAGGTAAGTTTTCACTGCTGCAGTGTTTTGGCATGTTTACTAAATCTCCGTCCAATGGTTTAGAGTAATTGGCTAAGAGGGGCTTGTTTACAATTTAGTTCACTAGGCAACACCTTCTTTTATACTTGATCAATATGTTGTTTTTTCTTTTAATCTTCTCTCCTTGAGTTACATTCTAAATGAAGATGCTTGACATAAGGTTTCTCTAGTAAAGATAATGGGTATAAGGACACTAGAAGTGCCAAAAGTTTCCTATGACGATTGCTTTTGTGCCAAAGTTTTTTTCCGGCTCACTTAAGTGTCAAATCGGAGAACAAACGGTCCTTTAAGTGCTTTCGGGGACAAATTCCAGCCAAAATTATTACTTGGCTTTTTTATTAAATGTTAATGCCCAGGTGGCTTTTTCATATTAAAAAAAAAGAAGAAAGTCCACGGGGACTATGAGGTGGCCTTTAATCACAAACAGTGCCGCTCTAAAGTGTTTTCTCTCTCTCTCTCTCTCTCTCAGCCCTCATGGCAATTGAACCTTCCTTTGCGGAGGCCCTATGACTGCCAAATCTTGCAAATGTCACAGTTCAAGTCCTCCGTTTCAAAATGAAATTTGTCCTCCAAGTCGGACGATGCTAACCGCAGTGAGGCAGAGCAAGTCGACTGGCCAGAGGGATAGAGACTCTTCGTCCCTGTACATTCGTCCCAGCTTGATGGAGCTGAAGAGCGAGAGGATGGAGAATTGTGCTAGGGTTTACGAGTTCCTTCGCGGGATTGGGATTGTCCCCAACAAGCTCGACGGGCTGGAGCTTCTGGTCATGATTGAGGACATCAATAACTATCCTCTGGTTATGAGTTGCAGCATGAAAAAGAACATGATTCTGGAGTTCGATTGCCTCGGCAAGTTAGGCGTTCCACAATTCGAAGCAAAGAATTAGGGTTTATATTTGGAATTAAGAGTTTAACAAATCTCCTTGACATTTGGCATCCACTTTTACTGCAATTCTTTTGAGAGTTAGGGTTTATATTTGGGAAATTGGGGAAAATAGTAGATAGTATGATTTAGGATTTCAAATTGGGGCAAAACATGTAGACTTCATTTAGGGGTATATATGCTGACTGGGCATGCCAGTGAGCCACATGAGTTGCATAAATTAATAAAATATGGCCACATTGCATTGCCGGCGACCCAAATTGGAATTGTCACTTTAGTGATCATTTTTTTTTTTCAAGTGGCTCTTAAGTGATTAAAAAAAAAACTTTTGGCACCAAAGCGAGCGTTGTGCGAAATTTTTGACACTTTTGGTGTTTATTTCGAAGATAATGTATAATCTAAGATTTATGTGAAGAAAATTTTCAAGGGCATGTATGTTAGCCAATCTATGTTCTTCTTGTAAGTGTTTGAACAAAGCATGAATGACAGAGCATTTGCCTGCGTCCATAAAGTTGCTGAAAATTCTCTTTGACAAACCCATCATAGAGATTAGGCTTAGAGTAGCTAATCATAATTGCCCAAATTTGTAAGGTGCACTAATGACGAATTTAGAGGTCTCACCTATTTCCTCTTGTGAATTTGCAGGGGGATTCCTGAAGGACTGTTCCCTTTTAGTAAAGGTGTATGCAGAAACTTGTACAGATTCTGTTGTGCTCAAAGCAGCATTTACGATATGGAAAGGCTGCCCACGGCTCTCGAACTTGAAGAGAAGTGAGACCATACACTTGCTTGGATGTTCTAACATGCCGTTGCTGCTAAGGTTTTGACGAATTTACAATTCAACTCCACTATTTTTGTCTGTGCATATTGTACAGTTCAGATGGTGGCATGCACGCTGTCAAAATTGCTTATACGAGCTTGTTTGTTGATCTTTTGGTGGTACATAGAAAATACTTTGGAGGGGGTGTTCGGGTTTTCTTTTCATTTGGCCTTGTAAAGTTTCGTAATAATGTCTCACCAAAGCTCGCCAAGAGAATTGGGGATTGGGATTATCTTGAAAATCAATCCATTCACAAATCAGTCGTAAAGAAACATAGTACAACCCCTGTTGTGGTTTTCCTCCAACGTGGCTTCTTCAACAAAAGGCAGCGAACTTCAGTACCCGCACACTTCGAATTAGCTATATCGTAGCACTCTTGAGGCTTTCTAGTGAGGCTTGAGAAGCTCACTTCAATGCCGGTGTCTATCACGACATAGAGCCCAGCTGCAATCAGCAAGATGCTCAGCAACAACCCAGGGTCCCCAAGACCAGTTGAGCCACCACATGGGACTGTATTTCTTTGGTTTCTTCATCTTCAACCACATAAAGCACGGATATGCCAGAGTAACAGGCAGCGCGACCCCTCCAATCAACCCAGCCATGCTCCCCAGGAACGGGATCGCGACCGCCACGAAGAAGCAACCAAACCCGAACATGGCCCGGAAAATCGATCGGAGCCACCATGGGCATGGCTGCTTCTTCCTGCTGGTGTACTTCGACTCCATGTCGTCGAACATGGGCATGCCGTAGATTTGGAACGAGCTCAAAGCGTTGATTATCACGAACATGCTCGTCAATCCCAACACGAATCGGGAGACGTCGCGGTAATGGAACTGGTAAAGGGCCGTGAACATCCCCATTTACAGGTATCTGTCGAAAGAACACACCTTTTTACTCATATTTAACGGTGAATCGATACCGTACAATCGAAGTGAAGTCATTCTGCAGCTGAAAACCCTAAAGTTTGAGCCTCACCAAGTGGCCATAAGCCAGTAACCCCGATTGCTAGTGGGAACAAGCACATCGCGATTAGTGTATATGAAACCCTCACTCCTTTCCACATCGGGACATGTGCAGGAAGCTTCTCACTTGATGGCATAGTCGACTGCATAACAGAGAGATTTTACGCTTTAAGGTGAGAATTAGGACACTCTTTTCTTTTCTTTAACAGCTAGTTTGAGATCAGTCAACGGATCTTCAGTGAAGCAAAGCTTTCCAGGAAGTATAGTACATGGATTAGAGTGAAATAATGCTGACCTGAATCTCAAGTATGAGGTTGTGGCCTCTGAAGGCAAAGGAAATAATCCCGAGTGCATTAAGCACACTGTTCACCTGCTGAAAACGAGTCCCGACTTTGACTGGATCGTAAGACACTCCTGGAAGCCTGCCCTCTGCTACGGACACCGCCCATATGGACGTACAGTACCCGATGGCCGTTATTGCTCCGATCAGGGAGACTCCGGCGATCGAGTTCAAGTTGGGCAGCTGCGAAAGCAGCACCGCCCCGCAAGTGAAGACCAGGTACCACTCCACCGTCGTCAGCGGCGTCTTCCCTGTGGTCCCGGAGACGATCTGGTAGAAGAGCTTGGACGTGGATCCGCCGATGATGATCAGCGCCACACAAGTGCCGCCTACAGTTAGGCGACGACATATGCATGATAGTTCTTGTCAGTGCATGCCCAGTAGTGTCCAAGACCGCGTCTGTGACGACGCGATCGATGACTACGCATTGAACATATCGGAACGGCGAGATAACGGGATATCAAGTTTCTATTATATCCGATCAAGTTTCTATTATATCCGACCAATCACTAAACTGTTACCTGATAAGTACATGATTGGAAATAAGCCAAGCAATTTCCAAGCCTCTCACCTGGGACGGCGAAAACACAAACAAAGAACAAGATCCTTAAGTAAAACAAAGCAAGTTATTCAAATTGAGGTGATTAAGAGAGTCTGAAATGAAAAGCAAGGGAGCACGAACCGAAGCAGCAGTGCAGAGCTGGATGTATCTGTTGTACCGCATCCCAGTTTCCGGGAATTCATGAAGCTGGACTAACAACCACAGTGTGTAGAGCTGCCAAACAAATGCCAAAGTCAACCCTATTATTCCCCATGTCCTGAAAAAACGCAGATCATTCATCAGATCCACACGAATGGACAAGCTTATCTGTGTAGATGAAAATCAATTAACCCTCATGAGGTTATGCTTGTAAGATCATGTAACAATTCGAGACTCGATTGGTGCTTTCATAGCAAGAAAGACTGGATCAAGGTAATGATACACGCTGATACCGCCATGACTATGCCTGAACGTATGAGGCCTAGTTTTAACCGTGTAGGCTTGTGAGCTGCACGAGTCGAGCACGACGGTGTGATCGAGCTCGACATGGACACGACACGTGGTCAATAGCCGTGGAGCCACTCTCAACGGTAAAGAAAACCAGCAGCTTGAGCTCATACTCGACATTGATCTCACTTCCAAGTTTTGGTGGGGGTTCGTAATTTTTACCAGCCAAGTATAGTGAACGCCACCGGGAGAACCAGAGCTTGGATGCCGATCCCAGAGCACAGAGTGTGAAAAGCAGCATAGTATTTGTTGCCATTCCTTGACTCAGTTATGGGCAGCCAAGCGTCTTGTGGGTCGAGCTTCGTGAGGCGAAGCGCCTTCCTCATGGGGCTTCCCAGAGGAGTCAGGAACCGCGGTGTGAGAGACAGTCTTGGCGTTCTCGGCGTTTTCGGGGTTTTGGGGGTCTTGCTAGCGGTTGCTGCCTCTGCATTAGGATTGGGATGGATAGTGGTTGGGTTGAGCTGGAGGGTGGGCAAGAGATCGGCGGTGGAGGGGGCGGTCTCGTTGACGGCCCCCGTGGCACGGTGGCCGGAGGAGCTGGATTGATTTCACTGGCATCGCCATCCTGTAATTTGAGCCTTTTGCGTGACAATGAGGCACTTCCTCACTCGAGCAATATGTTCATGGGACTTCAATTGCTTTTATACTTGATCTTTGTCGCATGCAGGAACTAATCCTTGGCCATGAGAGTGGGGTTCCAAGAGTGCAAGTTGGTGATAATGGAGAGTAAAGCTAAGTACACCAACTAAAGTGAGAAATCATAATATCAATGTGGGAAAATTCCAAATGAGGATACAAAGTATCATTATTTTCTCAAATAAGAATTTTAAATAGACATAAAACCTAAAGTATCTACATTTTCTCAAATAAAAGATTTTAAGTATAACTTCTTTCAAATAAGGATCTGAAGTGACCATGATAATCTCGAATAAGGGTTTGACCTTTCGACTAGTCTAGGGCATTTTCGTCCTTTACATTTTTCAATTATTTTCCTTTTTCTATACTTTCTTTATTTTTTCACCGCTAGGTTGTGCGAGGGTCACCGAAACACTGTCGCCCGGCCAAAGCAAAAAAAAAAAGAGAAGGAAATGAGAAATAACAAAAGAAAAAAAAATAAACATATACAATTGTCTTTAGAGCAAAATGCTCTGATCCGCCAGAATATTTAGCCGGTCGGCGAGATCAAACCATTATTTAAACTGATGTGACCACTTTATACCATTATTTGGAATTTTCTTTATTGATGTGGATAATATTTTAGAACCATATGAGTTTGTCACATCATTTAATAAACTAATTTTACAAACTAATCATAGTATATTTAGGTGCATTTGTTTCAATAAAAGTATTTTTCAGCAATGGGTTTTTTGGACTTTTGCTTGTTTGGTTTGCCGAAAATAACTTAGACAACGGAAAACACTTTTCAGTTAACGGAAATTTATGCATAAAATTGGGAAAATGAATCTTAAATCTAGAGAGAAGAAAAAAACTTTCCAAAATTGCTCATATCAAATTCTATTTATTATTATTTATTATTTTCTACATTTACATTTCATATTTGTAACTTTTATAATTATAAATTTATTTTTCTTTTTGCTTCTTCCTTAGTCGGCAGCCGGCCACATGCTAGGAAGAGCTTGCCCAAGGCCGGTGAGACTCAGCCTCACCTCGCTAATTTTCAGCTCGCCGAGTCGTCGACCTCTAGTGAGACTGAGCCCTCATGGCCTTCGGCAAGCTCATCCTCGCCGTGGCCGATCAAAAAAGAAGGAAAAAAGAAAAAAATATAATAAGAATAAATTTCTAAAATTTATTTAAAATATTTAATTTTTTTTCCTTAGATAAAGTCATATAGTGGAAATCATTTTTTGAATGAGATCCAAACATCGAAAGACATTTTCGTTCACGTATCGCAAATACAGAAAAACTAAACATTTCTGAAAAATATTTTTCTTTGTAATGGAGTTTTTCCTCAACTAAACTCACTCTTAATATTCTTTGAGTGAGAAAATCTTTTATGAACACATGCCCCACTTATGCGAAGAAGCGGGTCAATCATGGTGTTTTTTTTATTGGATTTATACTATCCATTGATGATGAACGTGCTATACGGATATAGGATATTTTTCCATGGATAGGCACATAAGATATTTTTCTTTAGAAAAGGAAAAAAAAATAAAAAAAGAGAAGATGCCAGTGGGAGATTGATGGGCATGTGACGAGACTGTGGTTCTTCCGAGGCAGCTCAAGAAATAATGAAAGAGTGGATATGGCAGGCTGTGGAATTTATTACGGTGGACTCTCAACTTTCAACTTTGGCTGCTATTTTCTGTCATATTCATCTCATTTAATAAGCGACGAGAAGCAAAGAATGACATATGACAAGTTGGCCGTACTTTTAGTAAGAATAAAAGTCACGAGAAATCATAAATTATGTCGATTGTAATATATTTATTTTATATTTTTTTTTGATAACATTAAAAATTTAAATTTATATTCGCGTGTATATTTTTCAAAATTTATACTGTATCATACGGTGTAACTTCATGATTTTTGGTGGATAAAGAGATCGTAATTTATCGTTTTGGTGGCCTTTTTCCTTTGAGCAAATGGCCTGAAGTCACAGCACGAGTTTTTACAGAATAAACGACAAAGCGTTCTTTCATGCAATGATTGAGAACTAGCCACGTAAGGATGACCAGGTCAATGCAGATGGGGGGAGTTACAGTTCAATATGTACAGTGACGAAAAGACGATGTGGGTGCCGAGTAGGGTTCTGTCAATCCAACTTTTTTTTTTTTTAAATCTCGGATTAATCCAAGATGTTCTCGTGCCCAAAGACTTTGCATCCGAAGCTTTTCTACGGGAAAGCTACGCAGATCATATCTGCCATGTCATGTCGTGGACATTAGAAAAATTTAAATGTTCCGCTCCATGTTGACATATTTTCTTGGGTCGGTATAGTGGGTGCTTTTGAATAGAGAGTTACGCCAAATAGTCTTTGTCGATATCGTTTTCGGATTTAACGAAAAGGATGGTCCTCTGGTTTCATCTGGGTTTAATAGTTAGATGGCATCCGGATCAGCTTTCGCGCGTCCCAACTGGCCCAGTATTCTCGACAAGGGTGAACCAACGTGAACAAGATCTAACTCCTTCGGTACCGGAGCTTTCGCGCGCCACCACGTGATAAAATATCCTGACGGGTCCATCCTACGATAACTCTGTATCTTGGCTTTCTTCTTCACAAAAAAATCAACAGCAGCCGACGTTACATAGCCAAGGATGCCAGAGGAGTAATCAAGAATTGACAATCGACCAAAAAAGGAAAAAAAAAATCGAGAATTGACCAAGGTCATCAATGGGGACGCTCTTGCATCTGTCCAGTCCGACCGCTGCAAAATTTAATATAAGCAGTTATGCGTGGCTTTCGTCCTTGTGGTCCAGTTCCCACACGGAATGCCAACTCGTGCCTCTCCGATTCCAGTTCATTCGATTGTATTGAAACCCCAATTATGAGGCTGAAGCTAATTTTGTTAATCACCTTCTAAAATTCACGACGATCGAATCGGGACAGACATCCATAATCGTTTCTTTGTTGTTGTGTTTGTCGTTGGTTTTCTTGCTGTTCAGGAGATTATCGATAAATCCAACACAAACAGTGAACAAACAAACGTATAGTATGGATTACGAACAAGCCTGTATCGATTTACATCTGTTTAGTGTTCTCGTAATAGATTTGTTGCATAGACAACATAGGAAATCATAATCGACAAAAGTGGCATGCAAACAGAGCAATCAACTGTAGTCAGATTCATCACTTCACTTCCGATACTTGAGCGCTTCGAAGCGAGTTGCGAGGTCGTCGTAATCCGGTAATTTGGATGAACAGGAGGGACCGAGCCTCGAGTAACAGACGACGGTGCAAGTGGTGGAGGCCGAGTCAGTGGTGGGTGGGCTTCGCTGGAGGGATCTTCTGCCTCTTCATCTTCATCAAACTTTATGTCTGAACGACGGGGGGAGCATTGTAGCTGTGCGACGAGGCGTCTTGCCGTGGCCAACGTGGCTAGAGGGCAAGTCATTGTCTCCTGAAAAAACGGAACTTTTCGACACTTACTCCATCTTCGAACTTGATTCTGGATGAGCGAAACCGACACTGTTGTAGCTATGCCTTCTATGAGCTCCTCCGGTCTCCATATATGGGGAATACCTTCTCTCTTCATTGTTCGCATGATTTTCATAATTCGGATATCCGAATGCTGCCTCCTGATTGTGAGAAAAGCTCGAAAAATCATTTTGCACGAATGCAGCAGGGATTGGTGAACGTGAGTCGCCTGATTTGGTTCTTTGTTTGCCAGATAGGCAGCAGCTGTGCGGCAGCAACTGCTTTCCGGGCAGATTCTGCAGCGGCTTTGGCAGCTGATGCGGAGTCCTCATATGGCAAAGTTTCCTTGTTGCCGCCTCTTGATCTAAGGGGAAAGCAGCGAAAGAGCAATTATAAGAACGATTCGCCTAATGAAAATGATTGAGGAGAAACAAAAATGGGATCCATTTACCTTGCACAATGTTCATTTGGATTGACAGACTGAGCACCCAAGGGTTCACCGGGAAGCTGGCTGCACTAACAAAGTTCGTGCTCCTTCCTAATCAAGAAAAAACAGAAGGAAACAGGGAACATAAACAGGTTTTTGACCAAAAAAAAAAAGAAAGAACGAATTTGAGAGAGAGAGAAAACCCACTATTTTCTCCTCAGGAGGCTTCAGAAGCTCCTGTTCAGACTCTGTAATATCCCATTCAATCTGGTACTCCTTTGCTATTTCCTTCAATACTTTCAATTTTGTTTCACCAGATGGGGTTCTAACGGAGAGCTGTCAATTAGCTAAAAAGAAATTATATGAGTTAGTATTTTAGAACAAGATACAAGCATCATTGCTGCAATCGACAGAATAGCAATGCATTACAGGAAACAATAACTTCTTTAACTCAAAAAGAGAACACAGAAACAAGGAATTGCAAGTAAAGATCCAGTCTATTCGAAGTTGTACCATCCGGTTAACACCACAGTTTGGTCGCAACTCAATCGCTGCAGACACAAAATCTTGCCATACTTCTTCTCAAAAAATTCCTGATTGCAGCCAACTCTGGAATTTCTGAGCACCTTGGCGAGGCAAATATTAAACTTGAAATGCCTTCCTTGAGATCTGCGGGCATTCCTGTTACAAGATCCCGTCAGGACTCAGTAATCAGGAAGCAGCAGTAAACACGCAAACTTGCTTAGTTTTCTGAAGGTTCAGGCATTTCTTTACCTCTGCTTGCAATGATTTGAAGTCTGGCAACAATTAAACGCAGAAGAGCTCAATGAACTCATTGCAGCCAAAATATTTTGTTCTCTTAGCACATGCTCAACCTGCCAAGTGACCACAAGCAAACGGATTACGCTTATTTACGGTGGAAAATTATGCAGCCTACAACTAGATGATTGTCCTTCACCAATTTTCATCATTTACAGACTTAATCATATACAATAATGTGAGACACGTCCACATAATCAACGAAGGGAGACATTCTCACCCCTCCTTGATATCCACAGCACCGTCAAAGAAAGGCCTTCAACAACTATGACTGTGAAATGGTCCTTCAGCACTAATTTCCAAGAAAACTAAGCAGCTAGGTATGTATGTGATTACTTAAGTCGGTCCAAGCTATAGTATTTCAGAAGGTTATCCCAGATCCCCACATCCTGTCTTTCTCCATAATACTAACCCAACTAGTAGTTGTCAGTAGTCTCCTTTTGAGAAAGCACAGCATTGGAAAATCTCATGAGCTCCATCAGTGTGCTTCCAACACTCATCATTGCAGCTTCATGCAGAAAGAGATAGCTAACATCATCTTCTCAATGTCCTCTATAGTCTCTCAATAGATTGTCGCATAAAAAGAAGTGATACTAAGGACAATTCTACTATAACACATGCTCATATCCAATAAGAGTATGAGACACAGAACGATTACGTAACATCATTGACCTAACATGAAAAATAACTGAACTCTTCCAACCTAAGTCGCATGCCCAAATCCGAATAAAAACCTCTAAAACCTAGGTAAACTAGGCCTAAAATACTTTTCTGCTTCACCTTTGTTCATTTCACTTCTGACAGGTTGAATTCTGCTCAGACAGCTCACTACGGACCTGTTGAGAGCCAATCTGCATACTCGAGCCTGGGAAAAATGATTTTTCCAAAGCCATCACTGATTACAAGCCATGAAGCTATGATGGTAACAGCATTTGTTAATGCCCAAACACTTTAAATATCTTCTGACGGAAGAAAGACCGAAAAATTTAGAGGTAGCTAGCCAGACCAAAAAGGGCAATTGGAAACATTCATAACAAGATGCAGACTATAGCTTCGCAAGCTAATGATACACAAAAACCAATATGACTATTTCAAGTTCATCACCTTTTAAAGCATTCTACTTATAAATTAGACGTGAAAAATCACCAGAAAATTAAGAGTGACCCTTTCCTAAGACCAATTTGTCAACACAACGCAACTTTCGTCCAGCACAAGCAAAGCAACTCCGAGTGCCAATGCATTAAACAAGGCATAGCGCAATAAAACTAGATGTACCCGGACACGAGCAGTGGCATCCTGACCAGACTGAAGAAGCAGCGCGATATCCCGCCTCATCTGCTTCACCACCGCCTGCCTCTTGTTCCTCAGCAGCTTTATCCTGGCCACCGTCATCTTCGCCGCCGTCATGCTGTCCATTCCCCAAAATAAGTAACGAAAAGTTTCCATAAATATCATCAGAAACCCCTTACCACTAATTTGTTATACCCACAACAAGAAAGGAAAGCCACAAGTAAACCATTTCAGTATCGGAATAGTTTGCCATTTGCTGACATTCTCTCGAACTGCAAAAAGCCAACATTAAACGAAAGGCAACGACGACCCGCGGCTATTCCTTTGTAAAACGACAGAGCAAAGCGCCAGTGAAATCAAACCCTGAAGCTGAAATCGCAATCGATCTCTTCCACATTCGCTCTGCGAGCAACGCAGATTGCGGCTTGCTGCAGCCATCTTCTACGAGAAGTAATGGGGTGGGTTTGCGAGGAGTTACCATTTCGAAGAGCTGAAGCGTCGTCCGAAGAGCGACATGGTGAGCCTCATGACCTTCTTCGCCTGCGAAGCAGCCACACCCGTGACCGCCATTGCTCCTCGTGCTCGCTCTTAACACGGAAGAGAGAGAGGAGAGAGGGAGGGGAGGGGGGAAAGGCGTGAGAGCTGTGAAGCACTCTGCTCTGCTCTGGGGAGATGAAGTGCCTAACAGTCAGGACGGTGTAGGGCCCACGCCGACCTGATCAGTTGGGAATTGACGGTGGTGATGTGGGGTGTTGCTTTGGCTGCATGCGGTAGCGCCGTATTTTCTGGGACTCGGGAAAGTAGCCGTTGGGGGGAGCCCGAGAGCGTGCTTCGTTACGGCGTCCCACGACAGGAGCTGGGAGGAGCCGTTACAACTACATTCTCGTAGGACACGTGTCGTATGAGATGCGTGTCGAATCTTACTTGGATCCGGGCCGACGTGGATCCGATCGATCGCAAACACGGTGGAAGTGATCTCACATGATCAAACGGCTGCGATCATATTTACTCTTTGTGATCGGCTTAAGACAAAAATTCTTCTACATGTGCTCATCATTAAAATCGCAAAGCCAGCGCACAATAGCAAAATACACCAGCTTCGCCACACAAAAAAAAAAGTAAAATATTTTCATAAAAATGACGGTTAGAATATTAAAAAAAATAAATGAACGAAAAAATTTTTATCGTCCATAAAAAAAACTCGGACATAAATTACTATCAATAATAAAAAAAATTATTAATCAATTATTTCAAAAGAACATTTTTAACAAATTATTTTTTAAATTTATTTTTTGTGAAATAAATAAAAGTCGAAATCCTAAAAAAGTAATGAGTGGTTTTTTTTTAAAAATTTTCTCGGCTTTAATGCTAAAGAGAGACCACTACACTTCGTTGTATCTTGTGTAATTGAGAACATCCATCATCTTGACACAACACCATCATTTGATCTCAGTATTTCTTTGCTACTTTTACCCCCGTTGAGGGATGATGTCCCCGCGACTTGAGGAAACATTAGACGATTTATTTTTACTTCATTGTCTTTTGGAGAATTTAAATAAAAGCATGAAATGTCCCCATTTTCTCAATTAAGAATTATAAGTAAATATTATTTCAAAAAAAACCTAAAAACCTACCCTTATCGTTCCTCACTGGTGTGGTGAGCGCCGTCCTTGCCGGCCTCACCTTGGCTCCTCCATACCATCATCTTTCTCTGTTTGGACAAGGACAAAATATAGTTTTATTGGCGTCTCTCTCTCATCACCAGGTGAAACATAGCAAGGTGAGGACTTATGTTACATCGACACGACACGACACGCGACATGACACAATACATGAATTTTCAAAAAAAAAAATAAGAATTTAAGACATTGAGACACATTGTATATTATATGTATATTTTTATATACACATGGTAAATTATTATTTTATGATTTCAATAATAATAATAACATCATGATGTCGACATTGTTATTAATCTTCTCCTTAGAGAGGTCTCAAAAAAATATCATGTGTAGGTAGATCAAAACTAAACCTTGTGATACTAAGCGACAAAGTTTAAGCCGATTCCAACGTCATAATAACACAGCAAGATGAAAAGAAACGGAACAACATTAGTGACACAGGCTACTCTGATTGCAAATCCTGTCACAAGTCAGACTGAGTAAACAAGTAACAAAACCAAAAAAAAAAGTAAAAAGATCATGTAGTGCACTTCAACTACGATGAACCTTCAAAACTATACGCTGCGATAATTGACGAGGATGGGATGCGACTTGCGAGTCGAGGCGAAGTGGTGAGTTGACGGCCAAAGGCGAGCAAGAATTAGAAGGCGAGCTAAGGCCAGTGAGAGGAGGGAGAGTTGAGACGCGGCGGCGAGCAGCGAGGCATCAGAGGAGGCGAGTTGCGAGACAGAACCAAGAAGGGAGGCGAAATCGCGATATAGAAAGGAGAGGACGCAAGATGGAGAGAAGAGAGTGCGAGAGGAAATTAGGTAAAAAAAATTGGGTTTTCTGACCCATTTTATGCCTGGACACGCGAGGGACTCGCGTTGACCCGGCGTCAACGTGTCCGAGAGTGTCCGACTTGCCAAAATCTGAAAAATTGCATGTCCATGTAACGTAGGTGAGGAGGAACAAGGTATGGATGCACATGGCGGAGAAAGGGAAGGGGCCGCACCTGGTGCTCCTCCTCCATGGCTTCCCGCAGACGTGGTGTGCCTGGCACCACCAGATGGCTTCCTCGACTCCTATAGCTTCCACGCCGTCGCCCCCAACCTCTGGGCTATGGCGAATCCGACTCCCCCTCTCAGCCCAGTGCCTACACTTTCCTCCACCTTGACGGCAACCTCGTCGGCCTCCTTGTCGACTTCGGGCCACCTGTGGCCGGCGAGAAGGATGGGCAAGAAAAAGAAAAAGAAAAATAAAATAAATGACAACAATAGTTTTGATTATGTCTTTTTTTTAAATAATGAAGACACATCAAAACCTTATTTGAAATAAATCACTTCAAATACTTATTAAAAAAATAAGGACACTTTAAATTCCTATTTAGAATTTCCCTCGGCCTTTGAACCTACTCTTTACTGCGCCTACAGTGGTTTTGATTGATTAGCACAATAAGATGAACCGACAATAATCAATTAATCAAATTTCTCGAAGCAATGAAAAACATAGCGGAGGTTTTTTTTTTGGCCTGTCCTCCTCTTTTATCTGAACAAATCTAAGGTTCTTTGTCAATAAGAAGAAGAAATCATGACAGATATCTAGAAAAAGCAAGCAAAATTATGAAATAGGAACTCCGAATCATTCTCTTGAAGCTCTTTTTTTTCATCATAAATAATCCGCTTGTCCTGAAATAACATGGCTCAATAGGGAAATCCCAATGAATTGGGTCTTTCGATATAATCAAATAGAAAGCTCCAAGGGCACCATATTTTAAGAGTCCAAACTATGTGATTGAATAAGTCGTTTATCTACTGTGCGTTGAGGAAGTTTTTTTGTGAACGGGGAGTCTTTTAGAGTCTTTAGACAAGATCATGCATGTTTAGGTGATATGAAAAAACATCTTAGTCGCCATTTGTTTCGCGAAAAATGAATGATGTAGAAAACTTTTCTAAAAAAAATTACTTTCAACAATAATCGAACAAACATATTTTCATTGTTCATGAAAAAACAATTAGACAAAAATTGTTATTAGTTAAAAAGCATATTTCATCGACTTGTTATTTCAAGTAATATAAGTGATTATTTTTAGGAAAATATCTCCTAAATCATTCAATTTTTACGAAACAAATGCACTCTTATATTGAACATTTTGTTCTTGAAAGAGGAAATATCACTTATGCATATTCGTATGCATAAATCAATCATTCATCTCTACATAGTAACTTTCTTGATTTACATGGCCGGACTTTACATGAACAAGAACAAAGGAAATATAAATTGGTAAGACTTCTTAACCGGAAAATAAATTCAGGAGACACACTCTTGTGTGAATTAAGCGCCTGAACAAGCGCTCTAATCCGCTCTCAAGGCCTTCAATGCATCACTTGAAGCCTGTAACTTCGACGTTGCCGACTCAATCTTCTTGCTCTCAATGTGCTTGCTTGAAGTGGACTCCAGCAATTTGGTAAGTTCCATGTCCACGCTCCCTGCTTATTGGTCCCGTGCTCTCCTGACGATGATCATCGGAATGATCACCCGTTTGAGCACCAGCCTCGAGACCGACGGCCATCTACTTCGCTTCGGTCTTGAGACTGATGGTGATAGGAATAGCAGGAGCGCGCGGAATATGGAGTTCATAATGGCATTTGCCTCTCTTAGTACGTTCGTTATGGCGCAAAGGTGGTCATCTAGCAGTGAGGGAGTGAAGCCTCAAACATGTCATCTTCTTGTTGCTTAAGAATTGCTTGAGATCTCACGATTTCCTTCTTCATCCCTTCCTGAAGGAAACGAAAGCATCGACGTTGTTCCTGACGTCAAGAACTCTGAGTTTGCTCTTCTGAGGATGGATGAAGCCTCGAATGCTTCCTTTCAGCGACGAGGTCGCGTCCTGGATCCTGCCGCCACACGTCTAGGTAGTTATGGAGCTCGACGGGTTGCTCCAAAGCTCCATAAATACCTAGGTGTGCGGCAGGATCCAGGACGCGACCTCGTCGCTGAAAGGAAGCATTCGAGAGCTTCAATCCATCCTCAGAAGAAGCAAACTCAGAGTTCTTGACGTCAGGAACAACGTCGATGCTTTCGTTTCCTTCAGGAAAGGGATGAAGAAGGAAATCGTGAGATCTCAAGCAATTCTTAAGCAACAAGAAGATGACATGTTGAGGCATCACTCCTCACTGCTAGATGACCACCTTTGCGCCATAACGAACGTACTAAGAGAGGCAAATGCCATTATGAACTCCATATTCCGCGCGCGCTCCTGCTATTCCTATCACCATCAGTCTCAAGACCGAAGCGAAGTAGATGGCCGTCGGTCTCGAGGCTGGTGCTCAAACGGGTGATCTCACGATGATCATCGTCAGGAGAGCACGGGACCAAATAAGCAGGGAGCGTGGACATGGAACTTACCAAATTGCTGGAGTCCACTTCAAGCAAGCACATTGAGAGCAAGAAGATTGAGTCGGCAACGTCGAAGTTACGGCTTCAAGTGATTGCATTGAAGGCCTTGAGAGCGGATTAGAGCGCTTGTTCAGGCGCTTAATTACACAAGAGTGTGTCTCCTGAATTTATTTTCCGGTTAAGAAGTCTTACCAATTTATATTTCCTTGTTCTTGTTCATGTAAAGTCCGGCCATGTAAATCAAGAAAGTTACTATGTAGAGATGAATGATTGATTTATGCATACGAATATGCATAAGTGATATTTCCTCTTTCAAGAACAAAATGTTCAATATAAGAGTGCATTTGTTCGTAAAAATTGAATGATTTAGGAGATATTTTCCTAAAAATAATCACTTATATTACTTGAAATAACAAGTCGATGAAATATGCTTTATTACTAATAACATTTTTGTCTAAGTTTTTTTCATGAACAATGAAAATATGTTTGTTCGATTATTGTGAAAGTAATTATTTTAGAAAAATGTTTCTACATCATTCATTTTTCGCGAAACAAATGGCGGACTAAGATGTTTTTCATATCACCTAAACAATGCATGATCTTGTCTAAAGACTCTAAAAAGCCCCAGTTCACAAAAAAATCCTCAACGCACAGTAGATAAAGGACTTATTCAATCACATAGTTTGGACTCTTAAAATATGGTGCCCTTGGAGCTTTCTATTTGATTATATCGAAAGACCCAATTCATTGGATTTCCCTATTGAGCCATGTTATTTCAGGACAAGCGGATATTTATGATGAAAAAAAAGAGCTTCAAGAGAATGATTCGGAGTTCCTATTTCATAATTTTGCTTGCTTTTTCTAGATATCTGTCATGATTTCTTCTTCTATTGACAAAGAACTTAGATTTGTTCAGATAAAAGAGGAGGACAAGGCCAAAAAAAAAAAACCTCCGCTATGTTTTCATTGCTTCGAGAAATTTGATTAATTGATTATTGTCGGTTCATCTTATTGTGCTAATCAATCAAAACCACTGTAGGCGCAGTAAAGAGTAGGTTCAAAGGCCGAGGGAAAATTCTAAATAGGAATTTAAAGTGTCCTTATTTTTTAAATAAGTATTTGAATGTGAATTTATTTCAAATAAGTTTTGATGTGCCTTCATTATTAAAAAAAAAGGCATAATCAAGAACTATTGTGTCATTTATTTTATTTTCTTTTCTTCTTTTTCTTGCCCATCCTTCTCGCCCGGCCACAGGTGGCCACGAAGTCGACAAGGAGGCCGACGAGGTTGCCGTCAAGGTGGAGGAAAGTGTAGGCACTGGGGCTGAGAGGGGGAGTCGGATTCGCCATAGCCCAGAGGTTGGGGGCGACGGCGTGGAAGCTATAGGAGTCGAGGAAGGCCATCTGGTGGTGCAGGCACACCACGTCTGCGGGAAGCCATGGAGGAGAGCACCAGGTGCGGCCCCTTCCCTTTCTCCGCCATGTGCATCCATACCGTGTTCTCCTCACTACGTACATGGACATGCAATTTTTCAGAATTTGGCAAGTCGGACACTCTCGGACACGTTGACGCCGGGTCAACGCGAGTCCCTCGCGTGTCAGGCATAAAATGGGTCAGAAAACCCAATTTTTTTTACCTAATTCCTCTCGCACTCTCTTCTCTCCATCTTGCGTCCTCTCCTTTCTATATCGCGATTCGCCTCCCTTCTTGGTTCTGTCTCGCAAACTCGCCTCCTCTGATGCCTCGCTGCTCGCCGCCGCGTCTCAACTCTCCCTCCTCTCACTGGCCTTAGCTCGCCTTCTAATTCTTGCTCGCCTTTGGCCGTCAACTCACCACTTCGCCTCGACTCGCAAGTCGCATCCCATCCTCGTCAATTATCGCAGCGTATAGTTTGAAGGTTCATCGTAGTTGAAGTGCACTACATGATCTTTTACTTTTTTGGTTTTTGTACTTGTTTACTCAGTCTGACTTGTGACAGGATTTGCAATCAGAGTAGCCTGTGTCACTAATGTTGTTCCGTTTCTTTCATCTTGCTGTGTTATTATGACGTTGGAATCGGCTTAAACTTGTCGCTTAGTATCACAAGTTTAGTTTTGATCTACCTACACATGATATTTTTTGAGACCTCTCTAAGGAGAAGATTAATAACAATGTCGACATCATGATGTATTATATTATGAAATCATAAAAATAATAATTTACCATGTGTATATAAAATATACATATAATATACAATGTGTCTCAATGTCTAAAATTCTTATTTTTTTTTTTGAAAATTCATGTATTGTGTCATGTCGCGTGTCGTGTCGTGTCGATGTAACATAAGTCCTCACCTTGCTATGTTTCACCTGGTGATGAGAGATAGAGACGCCAAATAAAACTATATTTGTCCTTGTCCAAACAGAGAAAGATGATGGTATGGAGGAGCCAAGGTGAGGCCGGCAAGGACGGCGCTCACCACACCAAGTGAGGAACGATAAGGGTATTTAGGTTTTTATTTGAAATAATATTTACTTATAATTCTTAATGAGAAAATGGGGACATTTCATGCTTTATTTAAAATTCTCCAAAAGACAATGAAGTAAAAATAAATCGTCTAATGTTTCCTCAAGTCGCGGGACATCATCCCCTCAACGGGGGAAAAGTAGCAAGCAAATACTGAGATGAGATCAAATGATGGTGTTGTGTCAAAGATGATGGATTCTCAATTACACAAGATACAAACGAAGTGTAGTGGTCTCTCTTTAGCATTTAAAGCCGAGAAATTTTTAAAAAAAAACCACTCCGTACTTTTTTAGGATTTCGACTTTTATTATTTCACAAAAATAAAATAATTTAAAAAATAATTGTTAAAAATGTTCTTTGAAATAATTGATTAATAATTTTTTTTATTATTGATAGTAATTTATGTCCGAGTTTTTTTCATGAACGATAAAAATATTTTTGTTCATTTTACTTTTTTTAATATTACTAACCGTCATTTTTATGAAAATATTTTACTTTTTTTTTTTGGCGAAAGCTGGTGTATTTTGCTATTGTGCGCTGGCTTTGAGATTTTAATGATGAGCACATGTAGAAGAATTTTGTCTTAAGCCGATCACAAAGAGTAAATATGATCGCAGCCGTTGATCATGTGAGATCAATTCCACCGTGTTTGCGATCGATCGGATCCACGTCGGCCCGGATCCAAGTAAGAATTCGACACGCATCTCATACGACACGTGTCCTACGAGAATGTAGTTTGTAACGCGCTCCTCCCAGCTCCTGTCGTGGGACGCCCGTAACGAAGCACGCTCTCGGGCTCCCCCCAACGGCTACTTTCCCGAGTCCAAGAAAAATACGGCGCTACCGCATGCAGCCAAAGCAACACCCCACATCACCACCGTCAATTCCCAACTGATCAGGTCGGCGTGGGCCCTACACCGTCCTGACTGTTAGGCACTTCATCTCCCCAGAGCAGAGCAGAGTGCTTCACAGCTCTCACGCCCCCTCCCTCCCTCTCTCCTCTCTCTCTTCCGTGTAAGAGCGAGCACGAGGAGCAATGGCGGTCACGAGGGTGTGGCTGCTTCGCAGGCGAAGAAGGTCATGAGGCTCACCATGTCGCTCTTCGGACGACGCTTCAGCTCTTCGAAATGGTAACTCCTCGCCAACCCACCCCATTACTTCTCGTAGAAGATGGCTGCAGCAAGCCGCAATCTGCGTTGCTCGCAGAGCGAATGTGGAAGAGATCGATTGCGATTTCAGCTTCAGGTTTGATTTCACTGGCGCTTTGCTCTGTCGTTTTACAAGGAATAGCCGCGGGTCGTCGTTGCCTTTCGTTTAATTTGGCTTTTTGCAGTTCGAGAGAATGTCAGCAAATGGCAAACTATCCGATACTGAAAATGGTTTACTTGTGGCTTTCCTTCTTGTTGTGGGTATAACAAATAGTGGTAAGGGGTTTCTGATGATATTTATGGAAACTTTCGTTACTTATTTTGGGGAATGGACAGCAAGACGGCGGCGAAGATGACGGTGGCCAGGATAAAGCTGCTGAGGAACAAGAGGCAGGCGGTGGTGAAGCAGATGAGGCGGGATATCGCGCTGCTTCTTCAGTCTGGTCAGGATGTCACTGCTCGTGTCCGGGTACATCTAGTTTTATTGCGCTATGCCTTGTTTAATGCATTGGCACTCGGAGTGCTTTGCTTGTGCCTGGACGGAAAGTTGCGTGTGTGACAAATTGGTCTTAGGAAAGGGTCAATTTAATTTCTGGTGATTTTTCACGTTAATTTATAAGTAGAATGCTTTAAATGTGATGAACTTGACGGAAATAGTCATATTGGTTTTGTGTATCATTAGCTTGCGAAGCTATAGTCTGCATTTGTTATGAATGTTTCCAATTTCCCTTTTTGGTCTGGCTAGCTACCTCTAAAATTTTTCGGTCTTTCTTCCGTCAGAGATATTTAAAGGTTTGGGCATTAACAAATGCTGTTACCATCATAGCTTCATGGCTTGAATCAGTGATGGCATTTTGGAAAATCATTTTTCCCAGGCTCGAGTATGCAGATTGGATCTCAACAGGTCCGTAGTGAGCTGTCTGAGCAGAATTCAACCTGTCAGAAGTGAAATGAACAAAGGTGAAGCAGAAAAGTATTTAGGCCTAGTTTACTAGGTTTTAGAGGTTTTTATTCGGATTGGGCATGCGACTTAGGTTGGAAAGAGTTCAGTATTTTTTCTATGTAGGTCAATGATGTTAAGAATCGTTCTGTGTCTCATTCTTATTGGATATGAGCAGTGTTATAGTAGAATTGTCCTTAGTATCACTTCTTTATGCGACAATCTATTGAGGAGAATATAGAGGACATGAGCAAAGATGATGTTAGCTATCTTTCTGCATGAAGCGCAATGATGAGTGTTGGAAGCACAACTGAGGAGCTCATGAGGATTTTCCAATGCTGTGCTTTCTCAAAAGGAGACTACTGACAACTACTAGTGGGTCAGTATTATGGAGAAAGACAGGATGTGGGATCTGGGAACCTCTGAAATACTATAGCTTGGACCGACTTAAGTAAATCACATAGCCATACCTAGCTGCCTTAGTTTTCTTGGAAATTACTAGCTGAAGGACCATTGTCACAGTCATAGTTGTTGAATGGCCTTTCTTTTGACGGTGCTGTGGATATCAAGGAGGGGGTGAGAATGTCTCCCATCGTTGATTATGTGACGGTCGGTCTTCACCTTATTGTATATGATTAAGTCTGTAAATGATTGAAAATTGGTGAAGGGACAATCATCTAGTTGTAGGCTGCATAATTTTCCACCGAAATAAAGCGTAATCGGGCAAGCCCTGTGGCACTGGCATGTGAGCATGTGCTAAGAGAACAAAATATTTGGCTGCAAATGAGTTATTGAGCTCTTCTGCCGAGTTAATGTTGCCAGACTTCAAATCACTGCAAAGCAGAGTAAAAGAAATGCCTGACCTTCAGAAAACTAAGCAAAGTTTGCGTGTTTACTGCTGCTCCCGATGATACTGAGTCCTGACGGGATCTTGTACACAGGGAATGCCCGCAGATCTCAAGGAAGGCATTTCAATTTAATATTTGCATCCGCCAAGGTGCTCAGAAATTCAGAGTTGGCTGCAATCAGGAAATTTTGAGAAGAAGATGGCAAAGATTTTGTGCTGCAGCGATGAGTTGCGACCAAACTGTGGTGTTAACCGGAGGTACAACTTCGAATAGACTGGATCTTACTTGCAATTCCTTGTTTCTGTGTTCTTTTGAGTTAAAGACGTTATTGTTTCCTGTAAATGCATTGCTATTCTGTCGATTGCGCAGCAATGATGCTTGTATCTTGTCCTAAAATATAACTAATATAATTCTTTTAGCTAATTGACAAGCTCTCCGTTAGAAACCCCATGGTGAAACAAAAATGAAAGTATTGACGGAAATAGCAGAAGGAGTACCAGATTGAAGGAGTATTACAGATCTGAACAGGAGCTTCTGAAGCCTCCTGAGGACAGAAAATAGTGGGCTTCTCTCTCTCAAATTCATTCTTTCTTTTTGTTTTTGGTCAAAAACCTGTTTATGTTCCTGTTTCCTTCTGTTGTTTCTTGATTAGGAAGGAGCACGAACTTCGTTGTAGTGCAGCCAGCTTCCCGGTGAAACCTGTGGGTACTCAGTCTTGTCAATCCACAATGAACATTGTGCAAGGTAAATGGATCCCATTTTTTTTCCCTCAATCATTTTCATTAGGCGATCGTTCTTATAATTGCTCTTTCGCGCTCCCCTTAGATCAAGAGGCGGCAACAAGGAAACTTCGCCATATGAGGACTCGGATCAGCTGCCAAAGCCGTGCAGAATCTGCCCGGAAAGCAGTTGCCGCCGCACAAGCTGCTGCCTACTGGCAAACAAAGAACCAAATCAGCGATCACGTTGACCAATCCCCTGCTGCATTCGTGCAAAATGATTTTTCGAGGCTTTCTCACAATCAGGAGGCAGCTTCGGATATCCGAATTATGAAAATCATGCGAACAATGAAGAGAGAAGGTATTCACCATATATGGAGCACCGCGAGGAGCTCATAGAAGGCATAGCTACAAACAGTGTCGGGTTTCGCTCATCCAGAATCAAAGTTTCGAAGATGGAGTAAGTGTCGAAAAGTTCCGTTGCACAGGAGACAATGACTTGCCTCTAGCCACGTTGGCCACGGCAAGACGCCTCGTCGGCACAGCTGCAATGCTCCCCCCCGTCGTTCAGACATAAAGTTTGATGAAGATGAAGAGGAGAACCGATCCCTCCAGCGAAGCCCACCCACCACTGACTCAACCTCCACCACTGCACCGTCGTCTGTACTCGAGGTCGGTCCCTCTGTCATCCAAAATCTACCGGATACGGACGACCTCGCAACTCGCTTCGAAGCGCTCAAGTATCGGAATGAAGTGATGAAATGACTACAGTTGATGCTCTGTTTGCATGCCACTGTGTCGATTATGATTTCCTATGTTGTCTATGCAACAAATCTATTACGAGAACACTAAACAGATGTAAATCGATACAGGCTTGTTCGTAATCCATACTATACGTTTGTTATTCACGGTTTGTGTCGGATTTACCGATAATCTCCTGAACAGCAAGAAAACCAACGACAAACACAACAACAAAGAAACGATTATGGATGTCTGTCCCGATTCGATCGGCGTGAATTTAAGAAGGTGATTAACAAATTAGCTTAGCCTCATAATTGGGGTTCAATACAATCGAATGAACTGGAATCGGAGAGGCACGAGTTGGCATTCCGTGGGAAAACTGGACCACAAGACGAAAGCCACGTCATAACTGCTTATATTAAATTTTGCAGCGGTCGGGACTGGACAGGATGCAAGAGCGTCCCAATTAGATGCTGGTCAATTCTCGATTTTTGTTTCCTTTTGGTCGATTGGCAATTCTGATTACTCTCTGCATCCGCTATGTTAACGTCGGCATGCCTGTTGATTTTTTGTTTAAGACGAACGAACTATGAAAGATACAGAGTTATCGTAGGATGGACCCCGTCAGGATATTTATCACGTGGTGGCGCGCGAAAGCTCCGGTACCGAAGGAGTTAGATCTTGTTCACGTTGGTTCAACCCTTGTCGAGAAATACGGGCCAGTTGGGACGCGCGAAAGCTGATCCGTGAGAATCATAACTATTAAACCCAGAGGAAACCCAGAGGACCAGCCTTTCGTTAAACCCGAAAACGATATCGACAAAAGATAATTTGGCGTTAACTCTCTATTCAAAAGCACCCACTATACCGAACCCAAGAAAATATGTCAACATGGAGCGGAACATTTAAATTTTTCTAATGTCCACGACATGACATTGGCAGATATGATCTGCGTAGTTTCCCGAAGAAAAGCTTCGGATGCCAAAGTCTTTGGCACCGAGAAACATCTTGGATTAATCGCAGATTAAAAAAAAAAAAAAAAAGTGGATTGACAGAAACCCTACTCGGCACCCACATCGTCTTTTCGTCACTGTACATATTGAACTGTAACTCCCCCCATCTGCATTGACCTGTCATCCTTACGTGGCTAGTTCTCAATCATTGCATGAAAGAAACGCTTTGTCGTTTCATTCTGTAAAACTCGTGCTGTGAACTTCAGCCATTTTGCTCAAAGGAAAAAAGCCACCCAAACGATAAATTACGATCTCTTTACCACAAAAATCATGAAGTTACAACCGTATGATACAGTATAAATTTTGAAATAAATATACCACGCCGAATATAAATTTAAAATTTTAATGTTATCAAAAAAAAATATAAAATAAATATATACAATCGACATAAATTATGATTTCTCGTGACTTATTCTTACTAAAAAGGTACGGCCAACTTGTCATATGTCAATCTTTGCTTCTCGTCGCTTATTAAATGAGATGGAATATGACAGAAAATAGCAGCCAAAAGTTGAAATTTGAGAGTCCACCGTAATAAATTCCACAGCCTGCCATACCAAACTCTTCATATTTCTGAGCTCGCCTCGGAAGAACACAGTCTCGTCACATGCCCATCAATCTCCACTGGCATCTTCTCTTTTTATTTTTTTTTCCTTTTCTAAAGAAAAATATCTAGGCATATCCATGGAAAAATATCCTATATCCGGATAGCACGTGTCATATCAATGGATAGTATAAAATCCAATAAAAAAAAACACCAATGATTGACCCGCTTCTTCGCATAAGTGGGGCAATGTGTCATAAAAGATTTTCTCACTCAAAAGAAATATAAGAGTGAGTTAGTGAGGAAAACTCCATTAAAAGAAAAATATTTTTCAGGAAATGTTTAGTTTCTGTATTGCCGATACGTGAACGAAAATGTCTTTCGATGTTTTGGATCTCATTCAAAAAATGATTTCCACTATATGACTTTATCTAAGGAAAAAAAATTAAAATATTTTAATAAATTTTTAAGAAATTATCTGTATTATATATTTTTCTTTTTCTTCTTTTGATCGGCCACGGGCGAGGATGAGCTGCCGAAGGCCATGAGGCACAGTCTCACTAGAGGTCGACGACTCGGCGAGCTGAAATATAGCGAGTGGAGGCTGAGTCTCACCGGCCTTGGGCAAGCTCTCCTAGCATGTGGCGGCTGCCGACTAAGGAAGAAGCAAAAAAGAAAAATAAATTATAAATTATAAAAGTTACAAAATATGAAATGTAAAATGTAGAAAAATAATAAAATAATAATAAAATAGAATTTGATATGAGCAATTTTGGAAAAGGTTTTTCTTCTCTCTAGATTTAAGAATTCATTTTAAATTTATGCATAAATTTTCCGTAACTGAAAAGTGTTTTCCGTTGTCTAAGTATTCGGCAAACCAAACAAGCAAAAGTCCAAAAAAACCCATTGCTGGAAAAATAATTTATTGAAACAAATGCACCTAAAATACTATGATTAGTTTGTAAAATAGTTTATTAAATGATGTGACAAACTCATATGGTTCTAAAATATTATCCACATCAATAAAGAAAATTCACAAATAATGGGTATAAGTGCACACAGTTTTAAATAATGTTTGATCTCGCCGACCGGCTAAATATTCTGGCGGATCAGAGCATTTTGCTCTAAAGACACATTGTATATGTTTATTTTTTTTTCTTTGTATTTCTCATTTCCTTCTCTTTTTTTTTTTTTGCTTTGGCCCGGGCGACACAGTGTTCGGGTGACCCTCGCACAACCTAGCGGTGTGAAAAATAAAGAAGTATAGAAAAAGGAAAATAATTGAAAAAATGTAAAGGACGAAAATGCCCTAGACTAGTCGAAAGGTCAAACCCTATTCGAGAATCATGGTCACTTCAGATCCTATTTGAAAGAAGTTATACTTAAAATTTATTTGAGAAAATGTAGATACTTTAGGTTTATGTCTATTTAAAATTCTTATTTGAGAAAATAATGATACTTTGTATCCTCATGGAATTTTCCCACATTGAATATGATTTCTCACTTAGTTGGTGTACTTAGCTTTACTCTCCCATTATCACCACAACGTCGCACTTTCTTGGAACACCCCACTCTCATGGCCAAGGATTAGTTCCTGCATGCGACAAAGATCAAGTATAAAAGCAATTGAAGTCCCATGAACATATTGCTCGAGTGAGGAAGTGCCTCATTGTCACGCAAAAGGCTCAAATACAGGATGGCCGATGCCAGTGAAATCAATCAGCTCCTCCGGCCCACCGTGCCACGGGGGCCGTCAACGAGACCGCCCCCTCCACGCCGATCTCTTGCCCACCCTCCCAGCTCACCCAACCACTATCCATCCCAATCCTAATGCCAGAGGCAGCAACCGTAGCAAGACCCAAAACCCCGAAAAACGCCCGAGAACGCAAGACTGTCTCTCACACCGCGGTTCCTGACTCCTCTGGGAAGCCCATGAGGAAGGCGCTTCGCCTCACGAAGCCGACCCACAAGACGCTTGGCTGCCATTAAACTGAGTCAAGGAATGGCAACAAATACTATGCGCTTTTCACACTCTGTGCTCTGGGATCGGCATCCAAGCTCTGGTTCTCCCGGTGGCGTTCACTATACTTGGCTGGTAAAATTACGAACCCCCACCAAAACTTGGAAGTGAGATCAATGTCGAGTATGAGCTCAAGTGCGGTTTCTTTACCGTTGAGAGTGGCTGCCACGGCTATTGACCACGTGTCGTGTCCATGTCGAGCTCGATCACACCGTCGTGCTCGACTCGTGCAGCTCACAAGCCTACACGTTTAAAACTAGGCCTCATACGTCAGGCATAGTCATGGCGGTATCAGCGTGTATCATACCTGATCCAGTCTCTATTGCTATGAAAGCACCAATCGAGTCTCGAATTGATTACATGATCTTACAAGCATAACATCATGAGGGTTAATTGATTTCATCTACACAGATAAGCTTGTCATTCGTGTGGGATCTGATGAATGATCTGCGTTTTTCAGGACATGGGGAATAATAGGGTTGACTTGGCATTGTTTGCACACACACTGTGGTGTTAGTCCAGCTTCATGAATTCCCGGAAAC